>JAVJIF010004243.1:0-61972 GCA_038442645.1 Agave tequilana
TTTTAATAAATCCCACAAAATCTCTAAAATTCCACAAAAATAGTTTTAGCATTTTGCAATGATATATAAACATGTGATAAAAGTTTTGACTCAAATATCAAGCATTAAAACTATTTTTGTATCATATCATATTTTCCAAAAACAAAACATGTATTTTCTAAAACTTGGAATTTTGAATAGAAAATACGTTTTGTCTAAAACTCATCCAAATACAAAAAATTATGATATTAAAACACTTTGAAGCAAGTTGTATATGAATAAAAATTCAATATACAAGAAACATAGTCATATCATAATTTTTTGTCATAAAGTCCAAAATAATGTTTTGTTAAAAATGCCAAAAACATAAAACTCATGAAGTAGACTATCAAACTAAGTTTGTTTAAGCAATAGAAGCATGCATGTATATAGAACAAATCATATATACACTAACCATGTAAACTGTTTTGATATAAAATCTAATCATGAAAACCAAGATCGATTAAACCAAAACCGAAACCAATATTCAAAACGTGAAACAAGTGTGTTGTGAACTTGAGCTTATCATACTATACTAATCTTTACAATTAAGATCTAAACCCAAACTAAAACTATGGATACCTAAGTCTTCTTGTAGAGCGCAATCTCCAAGTTGACTTGATCCACAACTCCTTTGATTCACCGAGCAATTGCAATGTATCATCTTTGATGTGTGGGCTCTTGAATCAACATGTGCAAGCTCCCAAATCATCTTGTTGAAGCTAAACACCTACTAATATCTTGATTAATGATCTGAGACTAAAACACAAGATTATTAGTACACATAACTACATGAGTTAGTCATCATCAAAACTAGAGTGGAAAGCCTTTGGGCCAACAAAAATATGATAAATAATATGCACATTTGATGAGTAATCAGAAACTACTAGTGTGGTGTGGTTTGTGTTCTGAGGATTAGGGAAGCGACATCTATCTCGTTGGAGAAAGAGGTGTATTTGTACCTGATCGAGGCGGTAGAGTAGATGTGGATAGATACGGATCACAACTGATGGTTTGAATCTATTGTCTCCTTAACTGCCTGGGCTTGACACGCTGGAGGGTTATCCATCATTACCCCCTCCCTCCCCCCTCCTAACTGTATGATGAGTTGTAGGATCGTTACAGAGTCCTGACCGAGTAGGGAGATAAGGACGCTTAACTACCTTCGTGGAGCTGTGGTATTCATCTCGATCTGCCGCTGGATGGAATGAATGTGCTGCTACGTAGCAGGAATCTTAGATTGAGTCATAGTGCCTTCGAGAGACGGTATGGCTTTGAAGTTGTACACGTGGAAAGTCTTCGAGGGGGAAGTGACGGAGACTTCGGAACCGGTTCCGGAGAGTTGATTTATGATCGTCCTTCAGGACATGTGTAGTGATCTTAGCAGGAGTCAATTTTGACCACTACAAAAAATATATGAACTAGATAAATGCAACTAAAGACCTAACTCACTCACTTCCTTTTGTTGTTTTTTTATTTTATCTTTTTGTCATTCAGTGGAAAAAAAAAATCACAAAGTTTACAACAATACAAAGGTTGAACGGTTACCAGCCAGCCCTCTACATAAAACCGAAAGAGCCCAGTTCAAGAAGAGCCCAAGCCCATTCATCATAATCCCCACCATAAAAAGATAATTTTGCCTCCCTCCTCAATTAATTCCCTCCACACTATCATCACACCCAAATGCTCTCCTGTCTCTCCCTCTCCAAATCCAATCCCCTCAAAAAAACACCACCTTTCTCACCCCAAGAAGCTCTCCACCTCCTAACTGTTGGAGAGTATAGTAGAGGAGTTGATGTCATGCCAGGTGTTGTCGAAGATTGCCAAGGAGTTTACGACGAAAGGCAAAGGACAGCGGCAGGAAATTAGCAGCAGCAGCAGAAGACAGGCGAGTCGGTCGACCGGTCCGGTCGACCGACGTGCACAGCATGCACAGGGATTTGAGCGGTCGACCGGCCCAGTCGACCGAAGTGCTCTGACTGCAGGAACCCAATTCTCGGGTTTTCTGGGTCGACCGGCCGGTCGAACGGAATACAGGGACTGTTCTCTCGGGTTTCTTCGGTCGACCGTCCGATCGACCGATAGTCGGGTCTGGGCGGAAAAACTGCTGTTTCAGGAAACTGAGTATTTAAGCCCTAAGTGTAATTTCTAGGGTTTAGAGCCTTGAGTGAGAAAAGTTGCGGATACTCTTGCATTCAGAGAGATCCAGAGCTATTGTAATCATCTTCCTAAATTGAAAACTCTCTCCATTGATTGCCCCGAGGACGTAGGCATTGAGGCCGAACCTCGTTAGATCTGTTGTTTGCGATTGTGTGTGTTCTTCGTGAGATTTGGGCTGTTCTTTATGCTGGAGATTGTGTGATTCTCTGTTGGTTGTTGTCGGTGCGCACAACAAGTGGTATCAGAGCTTCCGGGTGCACTTGGGATTTCTGAGGATTCGAGAGGGCTCGAGATCTGATTCGGTGGAGATCGTGTGTCGATCTCAGATCAGAGGTAATGGGGTTTGTGGAGATCGTGTGTCGATCTCAGAAGGACTCAAGGAGGCTCGTTGAATCGGTGGTGAAGTAGATCGGGGGAGAAAACTCGATCTAGGGTTTCAAGGGACAGGTAAAAATCCGATTTTATTGTGTGGGATCTATTTCAAGTTGGAGATTACTTCCGCATAGATAGAGAATCAGGAAAATCTAAATGGCAGAAGAAACTGCATCTGTTAAGGCAATGAACAATCACCCAAGGATTGAAGTTGTTAAGTTTAATGGGACTAACAATTTCGGCATGTGGAGATGTGAGGTTATGGATGCGCTGAATGCATCAAACCTCGAAGACACTCTCCTATTGGAGAGGAAGAAGAACACTACCACTGATGAAGAGTGGGCGAAGATGAACAGATCGGCATGTGGCTTGATACGTTCATGCTTGTCACAAGACATAAAATACCTTGTGCAACATGAGACGTCAAGAAGAAAAACTATGGCAAACCCTTGAAAAGAAGTACCTGAAGAAGAGTGTAGAGTCCAGGTTGCAGCTTAAGAGTAAGCTGTATCAGTTCAGGATGCAGAAGGGGAGCACAGTCAATGAACACATCAACCGATATACGAAGCTTCTTACAGATCTGCTGAATTTGGATGTCAAGCTAGAAGAGGAAGATAAGGCGGTCATCTTTCTGAATTCACTTCCTGCAGAGGAGTACGAGACATTCACACTGACCTTCATTAATAGAAGGCAGAGCTTGGATTATGATGAGGTGTCATCTTCATTGATGAGTTATGAAACAAGGAAGAATGAAAGACATCCTTCTCAGACAAGTTCATCGGCAGAGGCATTGGAAGTAAGAGGTAGAGGTTCATCAAGGAAGGGAAAGGAGATTAGAAGAAGATCAAAGTCCAGGCCGGGCTTCAGGATCTCAAGAGAAATCAGTGCGCATTCTGCAAAGAGATTGGGTACTGGAAAGTAGACTGTCCAAAGTTCAAGGGAAAGAAGAAAGAGTCAAAATCTGAAGCAAATCTCGCAAAAGTGGTAAAAACTGCAAGCAGCAAATCACAGGCAGATGGATCAGAGTCGGATTCTTCAGTGTTCTCGTTTTCAGTTACCACTCCCATCATAGGCTACTCGGGGGAGAACGAGTGGATCTTGGACACAGGTGCAACATATCATGTATGCCCTAATCGAGACTGGTTACCAGTTTTGAGAAGTTGGAGGGGTGTTCGGTCGTCATGGGCGACGATCACCCATGCATCATGGAGGGTGTTGGCACTATTCCAATCAGGATGTTTGATGGGATGGTGAGGGAGCTGAAAGAAGTGAGATATGTACCTCAGCTGAAGAGGAACTTGATCTCTGTAGGAGCTTTGGAATCACTGGGGCTCGGAGTGTCTATTAAGGAAGGAGTTCTTAAAATGACAAAGGGCTCGATGGTGGTGTTGAAGGCCGATCGCCGGAACAACTTGTATTACTTGAAGTGTAGTACAGTGACAGGGCAGGTGGCAGCTTCTACCAGTCAGAAGGAAGATTCTACCCGGCTGTGGCACATGAGGCTGGGACATGCAGGGAGAAATCAATGCAAACTCTTGTGAAGAAAGGATTGCTGAAGGGTGCTGAGACCTGCAAGTTGGATCTATGTGAACATTGCATCATCGGTAAGAAGACCAAGGTGAAGTTTGGCACAGCTTCACACTGCACGGAGGGTATTCTTGACTATGTTCACACGGATGTATGGGGACCTACCAAGACTGCATCGATTGGAGGTAACCACTATTTTGTGTCGTTCATTGATGACTACTCTAGGCGATGTTGGGTGTACATATGCGACACAAAGATGAAGTCCTAGAGCTGTTTGTGAAGTGGAAGGCTAATCTGGAGAGAAGCACAGGAAGGAAGATCAAGGTTCTCCGTTCTGACAATGGAGGGGGGTACAAATCCGATCCGTTCCTACAGCTATGCCTTGATGAGGGCATAGAGAGACACTTCACAGTACCGGAGAATCCGCAACAAAATGGGGTGGCTGAGAGGATGAACCGGACTTTGCTAGAGAAGGTTCGGTGTATGTTATCTAATGCAGGACTGCCAAAGAAGTTCTGGGCTGAAGCTTTAGGGTATGCATGCCATCTTGTGACAGGTTGCCGTCGTCTGCAATAGGGGGAAGACTCCTCTTGAAGCTTGGTCAGGAAGAACTGCTGAGGACTATGATATGCTAAGGGTTTTCGGATGTCCAGCCTACTACCATGTCAAAGAAGACAAGTTGGACCCAAGAGCAAAGAAAGGGTGTTCGTTGGCTTCAAGCGAGGAACTAAGGGGTTCAAGATTTGGGACCAAAAGGACAACAAGTTCATAATCAGCAGGGATGTCACATTCGATGAGGCTTCTCTGATGAAGCCTACGGTCTCTAAGTAGGTGGAGACCAGCAAGACCAAGGAGCTATTGCAGCAGGTGGAGAGTGATGCAGATCCACCATCTCTAGAGGATTCAGTATCAGTTCGGATTATTCCTGAGGTGACACAGGGTGGTGATTAAGTAGCTGAAGAAAATGCTGAAAATGTGGAAGAGGATCAGGAGCAGGTCATGGATACTGCTCCAGATTCTATTACAGTTGGAAGACCACGGAGGAATACTAGGAGACCGGGTTGGCTCACCACTGATATGGTCGTCGCGTATGCACTTTCAGTTATTGAAGAGGCTATTCCATCTACCTTCAGGGAAGCTGAGATCAGTTCGGAAGCAGAGATGTGGAAAGAAGCCATGAATGAAGAGATGTAATCTCTTTATAAGAACAACACATGGGAACTTACTAAGTTGCCCAAGGGGAAGAAGGCCATAGGGTGTAAGTGGGTATTTGCTAAGAAGCAATGATCTCTTCAAGAAGTTGCAGTGCGCTACAAGGCAAGACTGGTGGCTAAAGGCTACGCTCAGAGAGAAGGAATCGACTACAACGAGGTGTTCTCCCCGGTAGTTAAACACTCGTCTATTCGGATTCTATTGGCTTTGGTGGCGCAGAATGAGTTGGAAACTTGACCAACTTGATGTGAAGACTGCCTTTCTCCACGGCGATCTTGAGGAGGAGATCTATATGACACAGCCCACAGGTTACAAAGCTGCAGGGAAAGAAGAGTTAGTATGCAAGCTACAGAAATCGCTGTACGGTTTGAAGCAGTCTCTAGACAGTGGTACAAGCGATTTGATAGCTTCATCAGGAGAAGAAGTACACACGGAGCCATTTCGATCCATGTGTGTACTACAACAAGTTACATCAGGTGAATATATCTATCTACTTCTTTATGCAGATGATATGCTGATTGCTTCTAGGTCAAGATCTGCTATTGATTCTCTGAAGAAGATGTTATCGTCAGAGTTCGAGATGAAGGACTTGGGGGAAGCAAGGAAAGTATTGGGCATGGAGATCACAAGAGACAGGAAAGCTGGCAGGATAAGTTTGACTCAGAAGGGCTATCTGGAGAAGGTACTGCAGAGGTTTAATATCGGGAAGGATACTAAGTCTGTTAGTACACCAATGGCGCCGCACTTCAAATTGTCAGCGAAGATGTCTCCAAGGAGTGTTCAGGAGCGTGAGTATATGTCTCATGTTCCATATGCCAATGCTGTGGGTAGCTTGATGTATGCGATGGTGTGTACGCGGCCAGATATTTCACAGGCAGTCTCCATGGTGAGTCGATACATGCATGATCCTGGACAGGGTCATTGGGAAGCTGTGAGATGGATTCTGAGGTACATCAAGGAACAGTTGATGTAGGCCTAGTATTCGAGAAGGACCACACCGGAAAGCAGGAGTGCATAGGGTATGTGGACTCAGACTATGCAGGTGATCTTGACAAGCGCGGTCGACGACGGGATATGTCTTCACATTCTCGCAGGCACCGTGAGTTGGCGCTCCACACTTCATTCTACCGTCGCGTTGTCGACCGCAGAGGCTGAATATATGGCTATGACAGAAGCCATGAAGGAGGCAATCTGGCTTCAGGGATTGCTTGATGACTTGGGCGTGGAACAGGATATATTGAAGATAAACTGTGACAGCATGAGTGTCATTTACTTGGCAAGGAACCAAGTCTATCATGCAAGGACGAAGCACATCGATGTCAGGTATCACTTTGTTCGGGAGATTCTGGAGAAGGTGACATTGACTTGTTGAAGATTCACACTTCGGAGAATCAGCCGATATGCTTACAAAGGTGGTGTCAGGAGTAAAGTTTGCACACTGTAAAGACTTGCTTCATATCCTTTAGGTGAATTGAGCTTGCTGAAGCTCATTTTGGGTGAACTACGGACGGCTTGATCCCTTGGGCAAGGGGTACGTAGGCAACCAGGTTGGTGCAGCCGCTATCGAGTCGATGTTCGGCTCAAATTTGGAAATCTTCACTGAGGTGGAGAATTGTTGGAGAGTATAGTAGAGGAGTTGATGTCATGCCAGGTGCTGTCGAAGATTGCCAAGGAGTCTACGACGAAAGGCAAAGGGACAGCGGGCAGGAAATAGCAGCAGCAGCAGCAGAAGAAGACAGGCGAGTCGGTCGACCGACGTGCACAGCATGCACAGGGATTTTGAGCGGTCGACCGGCCCGGTCGACGAAGTGCTCTGACTGCAGGAACCCAATTCTCGGGTTTTCTGAGTCGACCGCCGGTCGGACCGGAATACAGGGACTGTTCTCTCGGGTTTCTTCGGTCGACCGTCCGGTCGACCGAATAGTCGGGTCTGGGCGGAAAAACTGCTGTTTCAGGAAACTGAGTATTTAATCCCTAAGTGTAATTTCTAGGTTTAGAGCCTTGAGTGAGAAAAGTTGCGGATACTCTTGCATTCAGAGAGATCCAGAGCTATTGTAATCATCTTCCTAAATTGAAAACTCTCTCCATTGATTGCCCCGAGGACGTAGGCATTGAGGCCGAACCTCGTTAGATCTGTTGTTTGCGATTGTGTGTTCTTCGTGAGATTTGGGCTGTTCTTTGTGCTGGGGATTGTGTGATTCTCTGTTGGTTGTTGTCGGTGAGCACAACACTAACAACCCACGGCTCCAACTCCCTCCACCACACCAAGCAGATCCACGCCCCATCGTCCGCTCAGGCCTCGCCGGCGACCCGGCCTCCTCCCCTCCCTCCTTCGCCTCTACTCCTCCCACCGACGCCTCTCCCTCGCCTTCGCCGCCTTCTCCCTCCTCCCCGACGCCCAACCCCCCCCCCCCCCCCCCCCCCCGGCGCCCTTCGCCTGGAACCTCCTCATCCGGGCCTACGCCACCAACTCCTCCCCTTCCCGCCCGCCGCCTCTTCACCCGCATGCTCCGCTCCGGACTCCGCCCCGATAAGTTCACCCTCACTTTCATCGCCAACGCGCTCGCCGCCCTCCTCAATACAGCAACAAATTGGGCGGACCAGTCCACGGATTTGCGATCAAAACTGGGCTCTACATCGACTTGCACTTTCAGAACACGCTCCTGCGCTTCTACTTCGCGTGCGGGAGCGTGGAGTGAGGGCACAGGGTGTTGGACAAAATGCGCTGAGGAGCGTGGTGTCCTGGACCCTGGACGCCCTGCTGTCATGTAACTTTTTAGCATCTGTTCTCTTTATTCACTGTGTTCATGAAACATATTGACATCTGTTGAAGAATCGTAGAGTCTTTCTTTGTTTTTTCTTCTGGTTCTGAGATTTTATTTGTTGATACATAGAATTTGCAAGTGATCATGGCAAAAGGGATATCAAACAAAACATACAATCAAACCAAATTCCAAACGAATGATCTGTCTTTGGATTGACTATCACATTCTGTGTAAATATCCACCAACCAACACATCGGACAGTTCTGAACATGAACCAGAAATTTGGTGTGGGATGTATAACTCCCAAGATTTCAGCAAACCAGAGAGAAAAGATGGTGCAGTAGCAAGCTAATGAATATGGACTTTTGCGTCATTTGAATCCATTTTCTACTATTGTAATTCAAATTCTCTAGTGGTTTTACAACTGCAATGGAATTGTGTTTCACATCCGTTTCACTGCCTCATTATCTTAACAAGATATGATATGGAAAATTCTACATGACTACTACCTTTCTATTGGAGTAGTTTAAATATTTTGCTTTTGAAACTGTGAGTGATTTCATTTGCTTAAGAGACAATATTAATGAAATCATATTTTAGGAATATAAAAGAGTTTTATTGCATGTGCATTGCACGTGCTCAGGAATATAGTTGTAGTTAACCATGCAAAACAAAAATCCTTCATGATGTGAAACGGTGTGTGTGCTTGCCATCTAGGGAACCAATGATATAATCAGACTCAGTATGTTTCACCAAATAGATTGATCTTCAACAGGAAAGCAATGCAAAACTAACATTGTCAAACATATGGGTTTTAACAAAGTATTGCATGCTTGGTTTGAAAATTTTTATTCTTAATTAAATCTAATCACAATACATATACGATGCATGGCAAGTTCTAATTTTAATATCAATGATAAGTAAGCACAAGATTTGTAGAATCACACATCTCACCATATAGTGGACAATAGGAAATGAGATAAGAAAACTGATGTATAACCCAACAAATAATTAGATGTCTTTGAAATAAAACTCAGAGGTATAAAACAACCTTAGATTCTGTTTTGTAGATTTATCGCTTATAGTCTTTGTTATTGCTGATAATGTTCATGTGATTGACTCTCAATGGCAGCCCGTTGTGAGCTGAGATTGCAGTAGTGATTCAGTTGGCATTTCGTTACTATTTCTCTCCAAGCTCCCTGTT
This sequence comes from Agave tequilana, assembly GCA_038442645.1. Classification (NCBI taxonomy): domain Eukaryota; kingdom Viridiplantae; phylum Streptophyta; class Magnoliopsida; order Asparagales; family Asparagaceae; genus Agave; species Agave tequilana. Next base: position 9,259 of record JAVJIF010004243.1, read on the forward strand.
GCACTTTTTCAGGGACTGTTTGAGTTGTTGGATTGTAACCAATGAGGGGACTGTCCTACTTCACGCAGCAGCAGCAAGGGAAGCACTCAGAGGAGGAAGGACTTCCGGTGAAGATGGTGGTGTTGTGGGGAGGAAGCAATATAGTCAAAGAGAAAGAGGCACTGGTGGTAGGAGAGGTGTTGATCAGATGTTCACCTCTGCAAAACATACACCAAGCAGGTTTGCACTGGGAAGCGAAGTATTTGATGGTTTCCTAGGTGATTCTTCACAGTCCCTCAAAGTCCAAAATCACACATGAAGCTCAGAATTGGGATGTGGTGATGGAAGCAATTGTGAAGGCTTGCAATGGCTATGTTTTGGGGAAAGGATCAATACTTAAGATGTACTTTTCTCGGATAGAAAACCTCAAGTTGTCACTGGTTGCAATCCAGAGGGGAAGGGATTGAAATGGTGGAGTTAATTGAACATTACAGTTATGAGAACTAGAGTGAAATAGAGAAGAAGGGCAGAACATAGAGGATTAGAGAGAGTAATTAGAGAAAAAGTTAGAGAGAGAAAGAGCCCATAGAGGAGTAGACAGAGGTTTTCAATTTCATTTCATCATTATCATCCCAAACAAGTACACAGACGTGCCTCATATAGGCTACAAGTTACAGCTATCATACAACTACCCACTACCCAATCAATAGCTTCCCATTATCACCACTACACACACAACTGAAAGATATGAAAATACAAGTAAATACGATAACAAATACACCGAAATACAAATAAAAGTGGAGCTAAGATGTCCTTATAAATTCTCTCCAGAGGAGAGAACTCGATCCGCTGAGTCACCTGCAGAGCTGCTCTCTTATTGCTATAAGTTTATTTCTTACATCTCAGATTCCTAGTCAAGCTGTGTCATAAATTCACCATTTAAAATGTTATCAGTTTTCTCTATTGTATAGGATGAATATTTGAAAGTGGAGAAGTGAAGGACTCTGAAAAAATTTGCTCAGGGTAAGGCTCATCATCCACTAGGTTGCTTATGGATAATCAAGGCCTTATAAATCACTTAGTCTTTAATATTAAAAATAGAACTGATGTCAATCTATAACATAAGTAATGTAATTTAAATTCTTTTAAGATTTTGAAAAGTTCAGCGCTACGGGCATGCAAATCTTTAACAGTTTCTTGGGGAAACCATTTCGGATGAATTCGAACTATCACAAAATTGTCAATACTAATAGTTTTAAATTCTTTCCGAACGTTAGACCATAACTTATAGTAAGCGTTGCTTGTTCAAATATGTCATTGATTCCTCATGTGTAGAACTTGCATATGTGTGACAGAATATGATGCAAACTCAGATGTTTAGGCCTAAAATGCAGACTCAGAATGAAGTGCAGTAGAGAACTTAATTTAGTGCCTATCGTTGCGAAAAGAGTCTTCTAAAAAATAGCTAGTAAACTTTGACTCCCTATAGGACATTAAAGTTTTAGGCACTTCGATCATCAGATCAATAATATACACGACCTCGATCAAAAGGGATTATCAAAAGTATGATCCTAAAGGTATGTGACAGTTTACCTGGTTTGGCAATGAAGATGAAAATTATGCAAACAGGTAAAGGCAGAGGAGAGGAGATCCTGAAGTTTAACAGTAATGAAAGTGAAATTGATAATTGTAAGGCGTCATGTTCTCTCATAACTGCATCCTCAAAAATTTTAGATATAGATCGATCATAGATGATAACATCCTTGGTCATACCCACATCCTTTGTCACGATATAGCTCCAAAACTTGTCTTCATAGAAATAATGTTTATTGGGACAAAGCACTATTGTTTGACCTCTAGTGACAACTTATCAACTTGACATTTGACTGAATTTTTCCTGCACACAAAATATAATATGTTAGCTTAAGAATAGATGTGCAAGTCTCAGTTCTAATCCGCGGTAGCAGGGCTATGCGGGTCGTGATCCTCAGGGAGGGACTGCGATGGAAGCGTTAAGCAAGTTATACTCTAAAGCTTTTATTTTTATTAGTTAAATAGTGGTATTTACAATGGGTGGTAGAAAAGAATATGGAGATGATGTTGTATTTAATCTACAAAAATAAAATAAAAAGAAAGAAAAGAAAACTAACCTTGGTTGGAGAAAATATGTGAAAACCTAACACTTTCTACCTTATTTCGGAGGCATGAACGCATAAGGCATAGGATCGATCTCAGTCCGCTGTCGCATTAGGTCATCAAGCCTTGGGCAAGTATGAGTTGATACGCCTCGAGGAGGAGAACATCTCCATGGAATATCGTTGGCACCACCAATCTTTGGTATACTTGTGGTTCGGTAATCGCTTGTATCCTCGTCACAGATCAAAAGAAATAACGTAGAAAGAAAAAGAGAACAAAAAGAAAAGTAAAGCAAATAAATAAAAGCAAAAATTACCTTCATTAATTGATACAATGGAGAAGAGAAGCATACATCAGTGTCACCCTCAACATAGCCATCTCCCTCTCTTGAAAATAAAAAGAAAACGAAATCTAACCTAGAAGAAAGAGAAAAACCCTAAAAATCCTAACTTTGGCCCTTTGCTGGACGCTGGACGCTCTGTACGTTGCACTGCAGGGGATATTATAGGTGCAGAAGGCCGAGGAGTCCTGGATGAACTTGCCCACGAAATCTGGGATTCTGGATCAACTAGATTGCCGCGGTTTTGTCGGTTTCCGCGGCACTTTTGTGGCTTCTGGCCACGCGCTTTGGCGCGTGGCCTCTCCTGGTCCGTCCATTTGGGCGCCTGCTTCTGGAAGTTCGATCCTGGCTCTAAATATTGGGATATGGATATAACTTGGAAATCAAGTTATCTAGATTTTGTATTCTCCCAATCTTTTATCCACGAATTTCCTTCTCATCTTTGGCTTTTATGCTCATCCTGCAAGAGTTTAGGGTTGGGTAGAATTCTATCCTTCCCTCAACTTTAATAATTGCAACTTTAGCCCTGTATATTTGCACTTTGACAATCTGATATTTGCATTTTTACACCTGGCTTCAAATGTGGGCTTTTGGGCTTCATTAAGCTTTATTTATTATTAAAATAATAATTCGAGGCCTGCACACAATAAATAACAAAATATAATAATTGTGCAGAATTAAATGAATAATATGAAAATGTGATAGTAAATATGATGATAAAAATGCACTTTTGACTACCAATCACACCCCCACACTTATCTTTTTGCTCGTCCTCGAGTAAAAACAAAGAAAAAGAAAAAGTTAATCTAACCTAACTCACTTTCGTAGGAATCACGATTGCACTTAGCACGTGCAACAAGCCGTTAAACCTCTAGGTTACCCTAGAGGACGAGTGTTGTCTCGTGAGGGTTTTCAGCGGATTGCACCCACAAAATCCATAAAAAGGAAAATATTTGAATTATTATTGAAGAGACTAAGTAATCTATAAGTTTTAGGATCCTCATTTTTATTCATTCTTTAAACTTAGTCTTAATAAAGTCAATTGTTATTTATTTTAGGTAAGAATTAAAATTGAATTTCTAATATAGTCTTTTTTGTTACCAAAAGTCATACGCACCCTTGTGAATCTAGGAATTCCTTAACTTGGACTCTCATACCCTTTAGTATCATCTAATTTTCTTTCGTATAAGTATCAAGGCTTCTTGAGGCCCTCATACCTAACTAATTGACTATTAGATGTGTTAATATATATAATTTTTTTTTTTTGGCATGTATAACTCATCTAATTTTCTTTCGTATAAGTATCAAGGCTTCTTGAGGCCCTCATACCTAACTAATTGATTATTAGATGTGTTAATACATATTTATTTTCTTAGTCTTCTTAGGCTTTCTAATCCACCCATGTAACGAACTTAAAGTCGATGGCTCCCAAACCGGTCGGCTTTAGGGCACCAGGTGAGAAAACACCCCGCGGACTCAAATTCGAATGAACTAGGCCACAAAACTAAGGACTTTATTTTTATTTAGAACTCACCTTTAGGCGTGAATACTTATGCTTCTTGAGGCACATGTATCCAGCTTAATTGGTGATTTTTTTTTTTTTTTATGAGGCACAAGGTCTTTGTCTTAGAATCCTAAATATGCATTGGTATGCATACTTCATTAAGGTAAAAATCAAGACTAATTAATTATTCAATTTCTTCTCCTATACCTAAAAATTAAACAATTTATTTATTTTGACTAAGTTTTTAGAAATCATAATCATGATTTTCCTAATCCTTAAAACTAACTTAGATTTCTTTCAAAAAATAAGTCAAAATATTTCCTTTTTATAACATTTTTTTTTTAAAATTTTTTTTTCAGATTTTTTTTTTTTTTTAGCAAATTTTTTGTTAGTTTCTACCTATGTTAGTATGTTAGTAAAGCCCACCCCACACTTATCTCATGCATTGTCCTCAATGTATGAAATGAATGCATATATGCATGAAAAAGAACAAGGGAAGGCGGAAAATTACCTTAGGGGGTGGTTCTGGTGGTGGTCTAATTGGCCAAGCGTTGCTACCCAATCAAGATAATGTAGTAGTTCACGGGACCTACCTTTATTGACCTCTTTTTTATTTACATATTTACAGTCCCCAGAATGAATAGGATCATGGAAGATCCTCTCGTGAAACTTACTCCCTTTACATGACCAGTCCTGGAAAATCATCACAGAGTCATGGTCTATACCTATGTCCAACAAAAGAATGTGACTTGGTAGAATGGTTGACTTGGACTCAAGAATGATAGGTCCAGGAACTAATACCGACTCAGGAAAGAAACTCAAATCAAGTAAAGGTTCAGGAGTCGGGCTAGGATCAAGAAGTGGGTCCAAGTCAAGAAATTGAAACTCAAGTCTACAATCATTTTCCCACAATGGAATGTGACTCAATGTTGGTGATTCAAGTTCAGGAATGATAGGTGTGGGAATCAAAACTGACTCTAAAATATTACCTAAGTCGGGTAACAAAATAGGAGTCAATAATGATTCGGGAATTTGAACTTGATCATAGATTTGGGAATCTAGGTCACATATCTCATTAGTTTCAATCTCATAAAAATGGGAACTTGCCAATTTTTCCATGGGACTTTCAAAATTGCACAATTGGTCAAGTTCAATATGATCATCAAAAATGGGTGATTCAATTTCATGATCTATGGGTATGGGAATAAATGTTGGCTCAGAAAATTGGTCCAAATTGGGTAAGGATACCGGAGTCAACATAGATTCGAAAATGGAAACTGAATCGCAAAGTTGGGGATCGGGTTCACATTCACAATCTAATTCAATCTCATTGAAATTAAAACTAGCCAACTTGTCCAAGGATTGGGTTGAGCAAGTTCATATTGATGTGATGAAATTGAATTTTGATCAAGGTCTTCTAGACAGAATGATTCTTGGTTCCTATCAACTTGGTTGGTTCGCTCAAGAATGTTTGAAAGTCTAGAAATTTGATCATTCATTATATCTTGCAACCGATCCACTTTTTCTTCTAACCCATCAAATAGATCAATGGTGGACTGAAACCTTGGTGATGTAGGAAAAGACGTATATGAAGATACTGGTTGAACAGGTGGTTGACCATATGGCTCAGGGGTATTGAATCCCCATTGACTCTGTGAAGAGTAGTGATGATTATTCCAATCTTGTTCATAGTATTGGGACTGGGGCATGTAATGATTCGGATAAGACCAATCTGGCACACTAGGTTGGTTAGAGTTATGATATGCCGGGTTGGTAATATCCGAAAAAGAGGTTGGTGTATAATATGGATCCTCATTAAAATTGAAAAAATTATTGTTATAGGCCATATCACACAAAGCAAACAAAGAAAAAAAACAAAAAAAAAAAGAAAAATTTCTAACCTAAGTTAGGGTAGACCTAGACCTAGACGACTCCTAACTGGTTAGACTGTCCACGGGAGGTAGGGTGTAGACTTTGACCACAAGTTAATCAGCCAGGTCGGGCAAGAGTGGTGGGAGGTTTTCCGTCAAAGACGTTCCTTAATTAAATAACCACCACACTTCGGGCTTTCGGCCCTCAATCCCCTTCCTAGACACTGATTTGGCAAGAGTCAACTTCCAACACCGTTCCCCCTTAGGATAATCTCCTAATTGAGTCCGAGTGTCCCTAGGGCCAACGTCTACTCAGTTTTAGTTAGGCTTGGGTTAGTGAGTGCTTGGGATATGATTTTTGGGCTAAGGAAGGGTGATGAAATCCCCACCTTATCTTGTTAATGGGTTATGCCCTTAAGATGAATTAGTGCAAGTGTACAAGATAAATAGATAGAATTCACTCAAAGCAGAAAATCAACCAAGAGATGAGTCCTATTCTACATGCAATGCGTACGTACCTTGCTCCAGCACTCTTCAACAGTAAAATAAAGTAATTGAAAAGACACGTGCCTAATATGCAAACGTCTAATCAATTTTTATTTTTAACAACAAATAATTTACAGTTGAATTAATTAGCAGTTGCAGAGTGATCACAGAGAAATATAATCACAGCAGAAATCAGATTTTGCAATGCAGAGCAACCTGCAGAAAAGCAGGTTAGTAGTTCACTACTACTGCCGCGGAATCGCGGCTTTTGCCGCGGATCCGCGGCAAATTAGTAGGTCCAAGTGCTCTGCCTTCGAGGGCAGAGGCACTGGATTGCTGTATGTCCTTGCTGCTGCTCTATTTTGTTTCCTGTTCTCTGTACCTGCAACAGAAAAGAATAAAGAATTAGTTAAAAATTAAATTTTTTTTATTAGAGAATAACTTACCGTCCCTCCCCGGCAACGGCGCCAATTTGTTGACTGAATTTTTCCTGCACACAAAATATAATATGTTAGCTTAAGAATAGATGTGCAAGTCTCAGTTCTAATCCGCGGTAGCAGGGCTATGCGGGTCGTGATCCTCAGGGAGGGACTGCGATGGAAGCGTTAAGCAAGTTATACTCTAAAGCTTTTATTTTTATTAGTTAAATAGTGGTATTTACAATGGGTGGTAGAAAAGAATATGGAGATGATGTTGTATTTAATCTACAAAAATAAAAGAAAAGAAAAGAAAAGAAAACTAACCTTGGTTGGAGAAAATATGTGAAAACCTAACACTTTCTACCTTATTTCGGAGGCATGAACGCATAAGGCATAGGATCGATCTCAGTCCGCTGTCGCATTAGGTCATCAAGCCTTGGGCAAGTATGAGTTGATACGCCTCGAGGAGGAGAACATCTCCATGGAATATCGTTGGCACCACCAATCTTTGGTATACTTGTGGTTCGGTAATCGCTTGTATCCTCGTCACAGATCAAAAGAAATAACGTAGAAAAGAAAAAGAGAACAAAAAGAAAAGTAAAGCAAATAAATAAAGCAAAAATTACCTTCATTAATTGATACAATGGAGAAGAGAAGCATACATCAGTGTCACCCTCAACATAGCCATCTCCTCTCTTGAAAATAAAAAGAAAACGAAATCTAACCTAGAAGAAAGAGAAAAACCCTAAAATCCTAACTTTGGCCCTTTGCTGGACGCTGGACGCTCTGTACGTTGCACTGCAGGGATATTTATAGGTGCAGAAGGCCGAGGAGTCCTGGATGAACTTGCCCACGAAATCTGGGATTCTGGATCAACTAGATTGTCGCGGTTTTGCCGCGGTTCCGCGGCACTTTTGTGGCAAAGCGCGTGGCCTCTCCTGGTCCGTCCATTTGGGCGCCTGCTTCTGGAAGTTCGATCCTGGCTCTAAATATTGGGATATGGATATAACTGGAAATCAAGTTATCTAGATTTTGTATTCTCCCAATCTTTTATCCACGAATTTCCTTCTCATCTTTGGCTTTTATGCTCATCCTGCAAGAGTTTAGGGTTGGGTAGAATTCTATCCTTCCCTCAACTTTAATAATTGCAACTTTAGCCCTTGTATATTTGCACTTTGACAATCTGATATTTGCATTTTTACACCTGGGCTTCAAATGTGGGCTTTTGGGCTTCATTAAGCTTTATTTATTATTAAAATAATAATTCGAGGCCTGCACACAATAAATAACAAAAATTAATAATTGTGCAGAATTAAATGAATAAATATGAAAATGTGATGGTAAATATGATGATAAAAATGCACTTTTGACTACCAATCAACATTTGAGTTCAATGTGCATGGTAGGATCCATCCTATGGTGTGGCAAGTCGGGAAGACTAGCTCCTAGGATTAAATCAATGATGTGTTGGATATCACGTGTTGGTGATAGTTTGTCAGGTGGTCTTCATGAAAGACTTCAGCAATCTCTGTAATCACATGGATGATTTTGGGGGAAATTGAAGTATTGTTTTTATGTGAGACATCAGTAAACTCCGTAGTCACAGAGGTGACTTCAACAAGCTCTGTTATCACTAGGGTGATCTCATGAGGAATTGGAGTAGTGAGTCTTTAATGTCATCACCCTGGATTTCTTCGTCAGAGACATAGTCTTCAGGTTCTTCCACATGGTAAATGAATTCTTCAGAGTTAGACTCTTACTCTGTTATAGACTGTTTATCAATGGCGAATTTGACTGGGCTCGGTGTCGGCAATGGAGGAGGAAGGAATTGACAACCAGAACAGACAATGACAGTTGGAGTTGGCAATAAAATACTCTGGATTCGTTATAGGTGGTTTACTAACTTTGACGACTTTAACTGGGCTTGGCCATATGACAACAGCATGTCCATAACCTTAGCATTTGTTACACTATATTGCAGGACGAAGTGTGGAGAAGTTCCTTTTAGTATTTTGGCCTTTAGCGTTACTCGTAACGCTTTTGTCTTTAGTGTCCATCTTATATGTTGGTGTCTGTATATTACCCTAGTGTGAGTAATGATATGACGTGGACTTGAATTTGGGACTCGGTGATCCTGACTCCTAAATGTGTAGTCTAAATTGGGAGCATCAAAGTGTCGAACCAAAGTGTCAGCTTTTTTTAGCACTTTTCATTCAGGTGAGCCTTCATGTAATGTCAAGTTTCAATAGGGTATTCTCCTCTTAACTCACGGAAATTTTCAAGGGCAGACCAATATTGATTTGCTTGACCAGTCAACTTCATGATAGCAAATCTAACTTTCTCAGATTTAGACAATAGGTATCGTGTAAAGTAAATATCCATGTCTTGTAGCCAATCCAAATTTCTTTGCGGACTAGAACGATCAGAATAATCCAAACGACCATCAAAGGTTAGTACGTCCAATTGGAAGCTCTTCTGTAACGCCCCGATCCTGACGGATAGGAGACGTCACTGCGACGTATATACGTAGGTCAGAAAATGCCCCCACGCATATACGCTAAGCAATAAGTACAACAAGAATCAAAGTACACGACTAAGCGTGGTATTCATACATATGCCAACTTAAAAAGTACAACTACAAAGCTATCACAGGATATGATAAAGTATTACACATTACATGTGTATTACATCACAACCAAGTCCAAAAGTAAGATTTACAATATAAACACAAAAAAAGCTCACGAGTTGGATGAAGATCCCGTGAGTCAAAATGGATAGGTCTGGCACGAAGAACAGGAACTAATCTGCCTGCTCACTAAAGAAAGCTTGATCCTCTGTGGATGGCTCCACTTCGATCCAAGCTTCAGAACCTGAATATGCAAATCCAAGGGAGTCAAGATCTCATAACAATAATCAGGCTACAGCCAAATGGCTAAGAGACATGAATAAGTAAGAGGGAACAGTATGATACATGTAAATCAGCAAGTAATAGGAGCATAAAGAGATAAGTCTGCATATAAGGATCCACAGTTAGAATCTATTATTATTATTACTTGTCTTACTGTGATATCTAGCTATGTGACCCAGCGTCCCAGCGCACATAGATCCATATCCTAGTAAAGCAAGGTTGTTATTGGTAACCAGCGGTTGTATCGACGAACTATGTTTACAGTGGATCCCGTACATACCCGGGATAACGGTCCAGGATTGTTCCGTTGCTTGGTGACGGAAGCCAGCCGCTAGGCTAACAGGAGGGACTTATGTATGCCCTTATCATGATGGTACCAGTAAGGAGGGAGCAAGCACTCCCCTCGGTCCCCTGGTGGCCCACAGGTCAGACCGGAACATGAGTTGCACAACATTCCTAAAACCACTGTAAACACGAACACATATCGATATCCGCATGTTTTCCCCCGACCCAATATAAGTTGGTCCATTTTATACAAAAGTCAAGTGTATCATGCTTGGTTCAAGTGATGGCATGATAAGTGGTGATATCCATTTATTAAAAAGTTATGGAATGAGACTACACAATAATAAGTCATGAAGTAACAAGAAGTAATGTCCATCAAGTAACATGTCATGAAGTACCAGTTATGAAGCATAAACAAGGATAATATATCACATATGTATCAAGGGTACGATCCAAATTCAGAAAAGAAATCAACTATAACAAACAGCCTAAATTAGTCGACTAGGTGGAATGGTTAGTCGACTAATAGTTGTCTCTAGTCGACTAACAGTCTGGATTAGTCGACTAAAACTGGGTTCCAGAGAGTTGGATTCTGGCTTCAGGAAAAGTTAGTCGACTAGGTGGAAAGGGTAGTCGACTAACAGTGACTACAAGTCGACTAACAGATACTTAAGTCGACTAAATCTGGGATACAGAGAGTTGATGTTTTATTTCAGGAAAAAGTAGTCGACTAGGGAGGAATGGTTAGTCGACTAATAGTGGCTTCTAGTCGACTAACAGTCTGGATTTAGTCGACTAAAACTGTGTTCCAGAGAAGGTTACGTTTCAAAAATAGATGGGTTAGTCGACTAATTCCTAGGTCAAGTCGACTAATCGTGGGGAAACAGAGTACAAAACAGAATTTCTGATGGTTGTGTTTGATGGTCTAAAAACATGATTTTGATGACATATGTATACAAGATATGAAGATACAAGTATATTAGGAATTGATCAAGTCTTGGTGAGTAAAAATACTCACTAGGATTAGTTAATCGAAGCTTTATGCACTCGATAAGATCGTTGTCGACGAATAGCACCAAGGTGATCCTCGACGATGTTAGATACGATCCCAAGTCCAAGTAGTGGTTGCTTGAGATGGAGATGATGAACTTGAGGTGTTGTTGGAGTTGGTAGTTGAAGTTGAGAAGGAGGAGAAATCTTGTGGAGACAATTTCTTTGGTGAAATGAAGTAAAAAGAGAGAAAAAGGGAAAGGAAATGTTTATATAGGGTTGGGATTTGTAAAGGAGGTGTAAATAATGAAGAAGAGAGGGGGTTTTTGCAAATAGGGGAGGGGATGAGTGTCCCTCTTTTGGCCACTTGGCCGGCCATGGAAGAGAGAGAAAAGAGGGGCATTTATGAGGAAGAGTGTGGAAAGTTGGAGAAAGTTGGAATTTGGGAGAAAGTCAAAGCTTGTGGAGGGAGGAAGGAAAAAGAGAAAAAGGAAAAAGGAAAAGAATTTATAAATGAAGATATTTTCTCTAACTTGAAAATGAAAATATCGGAAACACAGATTTCCGGGTTTAAGTCGAGGATACGGAAAACATTTCGGAAAATACCGAAATCGTCCGAAATTCAAGTATCTCGGAACGACTCGTAAAGTTTACCAAAATCAAGAATAATATATTAAGTATCGTAGTGAAATCCGTTTTAAGAAATACTTTATAATTTTAAAACTAAAAATCCCGGAATCAGTTAGCTACCGACTCCGATGGAATTTTCATAAATTCATAAAATTCTCAGAAAAAGTATTTAGCTAAGAAATATAATTCTAAGAGAAAATGTCTAAAGGACTTTCTAGAAATTCCAAACCGTTTGCAAATTAAAAATCCGAGAATCGATCAGCGACACTGGTCGACACCGGTTTTGAAGAAATTCATTTTAATTCGGGAAAAATCCAGAAAATCATAGAAAATCTAATATATTGGAAAATAATATTTGAAATTGAAATCGGTCAAATACAGGAAGTAAATCGAAAAATACGATCGAAAAACTGAATACGCAACTAAGTACGTATTCCGGGAACGGGGTATTACAATCCATCCACCTTACAAAAATTTCGTCCTCGAAATTTCAGAAAGTGAAAGGTGACAGTAAAGAAGGATAACAGGAAGTGAAAGGCAGCAATAAAGAAGGATGAGAAGAAAGAGTTTTACCAATCAAGATGTGAAGAGTTGAGGATAACGCTCACGGATAACGTCCTCTCGTTCCCACGTGGCCTCTCCTGGCGCATGCCTGTTCCAAGACACCAACACTAATGGTATAGCCTTATTCTTCAATGCCTTGACACTTCTGTCCAAAATGGCCATCGGTTGCTCTTGATAATACAAATCCGGTTGTAGTTCCAGTTCGGAGTGATCCAGGATATGACTATCATCCTTGACATACTTCCTCAACTGTGATACGTGGAATACATTGTGAACTCCGTCCAACGATGGCGGTAATGCCAATCGGTAAGACACATCTCCCACACGGTCCAAAATCTCGAATGGGCCGATATATCTCGGACTAAGCTTTCCACGAGTACCGAACCGGATTACTCCTTTTGTAGGTGATATCTTCAAAAACACATGATCTCCAGTCTGGAATTCCAATGGCCTTCTCTGTGTGTCAGCCCAACTCTTCTGTCGGCTCTGCGCTGCCTTGAGGTGATCTCTAATGATTCTGACTTTATCTGTTGTCTGAATCAGGATCTCTGGCCCCAAAAGTCTCCTCTCACCGACTTCGTCCCAACAAATCGGTGACCTACACTTCCTTCCATACAATGCTTCAAATGGTGCCATCTTGATACTTGCCTGATAGCTGTTATTATAAGAAAATTCAGCCAAGTGAAGATGATCTTCCCATGATCCCTGGAATTCAATCATGCAAGCCCACAACATGTCTTCAAGAATCTGGATAGTCCTTTCAGATTGTCCGTCTGTCTGAGGGTGATAGGAAGTACTGAATTTCAGACGAGTTCCTAGACTTTCTTGGAGACTTTCCCAGAAATGTGATCTGAATCTTGTGTCTCTGTCTGATACAATACTAACTGGAACTCCATGTAGACGAACTATCTCCTTCATGTACTTGTCTGCCAAAACCTCTGTTGTCTGGCCTACCCTGAACGGTATGAAGTGGGCTGATTTGGTGAGGCGATCAATGATTACCCATACAGCATTATTACCCTTAGGACTACGAGGTAATGCCGTAACAAAATCCATGGTGATGTGCTCCCACTTCCATTCGGGTATTGGTAAGGGTTGTAGAAGTCCAGCTGATCTCTGATGCTCTATCTTTATCTGCTGACAGACTAAGCACTTGGCTACATACTGAGCTATCTCCCTTTTCATAGCATTCCACCAAAACTGCTTCTTTATGTCCTGATACATTTTGTTTCCCCCTGGGTGTATGGAATAGGCTGAACTGTGCGCTTCTGCTAGAATCTTCTGTCGAACTTCTCCTTGGGGAACACAAAGTCTGCTACCAAAATACAAGGCATCATCCGGATGAATACTGATATCAGTCCTCAATCCAGCCTCTACTTGAGCTCGGAATTGCTGTAATCTGGGGTCTTCCTTTTGAGCTTCCTTGATCTCATCTATCAAGGCTGACTGAATTTGCAAAGTCATGTACTGTCCTGCCTTATCAACCCCTCGAACTACCATTAAGTCCAATTTTATGATGTCTTGAATCAACTCCTTCTGCTGAGTAAGTTGGACTAGCACTCTATTCTCTGGCTTCCTGCTCAGTGCATCTGGAACTGTATTGACCTTGCCCGGATGATATTGCAAGTCTATATCATAGTCCGCCATAAGCTCCAGCCACCGCCTCTGCCTCATGTTCAATTCCTTCTGTGTGAAAATATATTTGAGGCTCTTGTGATCCGTGTATATCAGCACTTTGTCTCCCAGAAGATAATGCCTCCAGATCTTTAAGGCAAATATAACAGCTGCTAGTTTCAAGTCATGAGTTGGGTAATTTCGCTCATGAGTCTTCAGTTGCCTAGATGCATATGCTATGACATGATCATGTTGCATTAGTACACACCCCAGGCCTTTTCCTGATGCATCACTGAATATGACCATCCCTCCTCTCCCTGAAGGGGTCCTCAAGATTGGAGCTGAAATGAGTCTCTGCTTCAATTGCTCAAAGGCTGTAGTACATTCTTCTGTCCATATGTATCTTTCCCCTTTCCGGGTGAGCTTGGTCAACGGGCTGCAATCTTAGAGAAATGTTGGACAAAGCGTCTGTAATATCCGGCTAGTCCAAGAAAACTCTTAATCTCCGTCACCGTCCTTGGAATTGGCCAATCCTTCACTGCCTGGACTTTGCTGGGATCAACTGAAATTCCTTCTGCTGAAACCATGTGTCCAAGGAAGGCTATACTGTCCAACCAAAAGTCACATTTGCTCCTCTTAGCATGAAGCTGCTCCTGCTGGAGAGTCTGCAATACTATCCTCAAGTGTTCTGCATGCTCCCTGTTACTCTTTGAATAGATCAGGATGTCATCTATAAAAACCACTACAAACTGATCCAAATAGGGCGAGAACACTCTGTTCATCAAATCCATGAAAACTGAAGGGGCATTGGTGACTCCGAAAGGCATAACTAGAAACTCATAGTGGCCATAACGGGTCCTGAATGCCGTCTTCGGAATATCCTCTTTCTTCACCCTTAGCTGATGGTAACCCGATTGTAAATCTAATTTAGAGAATACTCGGGCTCCATGAAGCTGATCAAACAGATCATCAATCCTTGGTAAGGGATACTTGTTCTTGATGGTAACTTTGTTCAATTCTCTATAATCAATACAAAGCCTTTTACCACCATCCTTCTTGTTTGCCAATAATACTGGAGCTCCCCATGGTGAAGTACTTGGCCGAATCAATCCCTTATCAGAGTATTCCTGCAGCTGCTTCTTTAGAATCTCTAACTCCGTCGGTGCCATCCTGTACGGAGCCTTGGATATAGGAGCTGCTCCAGGCACAGTATCAATGGAAAACTCAATCATCCTTTCAGGTGGCAGTCCTGAGACTCAGCAAACACCTCTGGGAATTCATCCCACACCGGTATTCCCTTCTTTTGAATCTCTGAAGTAGACATCCGAGTCTTTCTCTTGGTAGACTTCACTTCTCCATTAAATTGGAACTCCGGTTGAAGAGGGATTCTGAAATTGATCTTCTTCTCCCTACAGTCAATCACTGCACAGTACTGACTGAGCCAGGTCATGCCTAAGATTACGTCGTACCCTTTGGTGTCTAGTACGAGCATATCTATGGCCAAGGTCTTGTTACAAAGTTCTACTGGACAATCAGTGCAAACTCTAGAAGATATGACTACTCCATTCCCCGTACTAATCTCCCATTTGTGGTCTAAAGATTTAACAGGTATAGAATGCAATGCCACAAAATGATCTGAGATATAACAATGGGAAGCACCGGAATCGAAGAGGGCTAAAACAGGTTTTGAATGCACCATGATTTTACCTGTTATCACTTCCTCAGAAGTCCCAGCCTCTTCTTCCGTCAAGTTGAAGGCTTGTCCCCTTCCACGCCCTGCTGCAGTCCTAGCTCCTCTCTGGACTGGGCGAATAGCTTGCTGTGAAGGAGGGGGAATGGCTCTCTTCATCATCGGTCCTTGGTTCCTCTGTCCAAGTGGCCCTGGAAGTACCCTCTGTCCATTCGGTCCCTGAAGTGCCGGTAAAGCTTGGCCGGCTATCCCCATTCTCCTGTGTGGACAGGCTTCGATGGAATGGTCTCGGGAACCACACACCAAACATAACCCATTTGCCCTACGGCAATTCTGACAAATATGGCCTGGTTTCTGACAATAGCTGCAGAAGGAAAAAGGTTGGGCCGTCTGGTAAGGAGCTGGTCGGAATGGTTGCCTCATTGTCTGAACCTTTGCTGCTCTGTGTGGGCCTCCTCTTCCCATTGGTGGAAATGGCCTCTTCATGGCCTGGTTCCTCATCTGGTTCACTTGCTTCTTCTCTAGCCCACGCTCCACTTCTCGAGCTATGGTGAGAACTTCTGAATAAGTCTTCAGCTGCTAGGGCATTAAGAAGACCTGGATGTCCATCTGCAAGCCCTGCTGAAATCTACTTGCCCGCTTCTCCTCATCAGTTACCATGTATGGAGCAAAGCGGCTAAGTCTGAGAAATTCCGCGGCATACTCGTCCACGGACCTATTCCCTTGTTGAAGTCGGATAAACTGCTCTTCCATGTCCTTCTGAGCAGTGGCAGGGAAGAATCTGCTATAGAAACTCTTGGAGAATGTGTCCCAGGTGACAGGCTTCTCCAATCTTGCCTCCTCAGCTAGCCACCATGTTTTGGCTATATCCTTCAATTGAATCTTAGCAACCTCCACCTGATTCTCCTTTGGAACTCGAGCTGCATTCAACAAGTCTGAGGTATCTGTCAGCCATTGCTCAGCATCCAGGGGTTTCTCTTCACCCGTGAATATGGCTGGTTGCAGCCGTCTGAAGTCTGAAATATTTCCCGGCCTCTGTTCCTTTGGAGCTGCTAACTCTTGCCGAAGGAGTTCCGTCTGTTGCTGCTGGTTCTCCATCATCGTCTGAATAACCCTCAGAATATCGATATTCTCTCCCGTGGGTCCATTTGATGCTTGCCCAAGGTTGTTACGACCCGACCTTCTCTCCATACTTAGTTGGTAAAAGATAACTGGAATTTGGAAAAATGGAAGGATTTTAGGATATAAGGGAAGGAATCAAGAAGGAATCAAGAAGGACTAGATAACTTTGTACATTGTAGTTGGCAATAGCAAATTTCATTAATTTGCTGCTTGATTGTACTATAGGTGTGAGAGCCTAGGCTCTGATACCAACCTGTAACGCCCCGATCCTGACGGATACGGAGACGTCACTGCGACGTATATACGTAGGTCAGAAAATGCCCCCACGCATATACGCTAAGTAATAAGTACAACAAGAATCAGAGTACACGACTAAGCGTGGTATTCATACATATGCCAACTTAAAAAGTACAACTACAAAGCTATCACAGGATATGATAAAGTATTACACATTACATGTGTATTACATCACAACCAAGTCCAAAAGTAAGATTTACAATATAAACACAAAAAAAGCTCACGAGTTGGATGAAGATCCCGTGAGTCAAAATGGATAGGTCTGGCACGAAGAACAGGAACTAATCTGCCTGCTCACTAAAGAAAGCTTGATCCTCTGTGGATGGCTCCACTTCGATCCAAGCTTCAGAACCTGAATATGCAAATCCAAGGGAGTCAAGATCTCATAACAATAATCAGGCTACAGCCAAATGGCTAAGAGACATGAATAAGTAAGAGGGAACAGTATGATACATGTAAATCAGCAAGTAATAGGAGCATAAAGAGATAAGGTCTGCATATAAGGATCCACAGTTAGAATCTATTATTATTATTACTTGTCTTACTGTGATATCTAGCTATGTGACCCAGCGTCCCAGCGCACATAGATCCATATCCTAGTAAAGCAAGGTTGTTATTGGTAACCAGCGGTTGTATCGACGAACTATGTTTACAGTGGATCCCGTACATACCCGGGATAACGGTCCAGGATTGTTCCGTTGCTTGGTGACAGAAGCCAGCCGCTAGGCTAACAGGAGGGACTTATGTATGCCCTTATCATGATGGTACCAGTAAGGAGGGAGCAAGCACTCCCCTCGGTCCCCTGGTGGCCCACAGGTCAGACCGGAACATGAGTTGCACAACATTCCTAAAACCACTGTAAACACGAACACATATCGATATCCGCATGTTTTCCCCCGACCCAATATAAGTTGGTCCATTTTATACAAAAGTCAAGTGTATCATGCTTGGTTCAAGTGATGGCATGATAAGTGGTGATATCCATTTATTAACAAGTTATGGAATGAGACTACACAATAATAAGTCATGAAGTAACAAGAAGTAATGTCCATCAAGTAACATGTCATGAAGTACCAGTTATGAAGCATAAACAAGGATAATATATCACATATGTATCAAGGGTACGATCCAAATTCAGAAAAGAAATCAACTATAACAAACAGCCTAAATTAGTCGACTAGGTGGAATGGTTAGTCGACTAATAGTTGTCTCTAGTCGACTAACAGTCTGGATTAGTCGACTAAAACTGGGTTCCAGAGAGTTGGATTCTGGCTTCAGGAAAAGTTAGTCGACTAGGTGGAAAGGGTAGTCGACTAACAGTGACTACAAGTCGACTAACAGATACTTAAGTCGACTAAATCTAGGATACAGAGAATTGATGTTTTATTTCAGGAAAAAGTAGTCGACTAGGGAGGAATGGTTAGTCGACTAATAGTGGCTTCTAGTCGACTAACAGTCTGGATTTAGTCGACTAAAACTGTGTTCCAGAGAAGGTTACGTTTCAAAAATAGATGGGTTAGTCGACTAATTCCTAGGTCAAGTCGACTAATCGTGGGGAAACAGAGTACAAAACAGAATTTCTGATGGTTGTGTTTGATGGTCTAAAAACATGATTTTGATGACATATGTATACAAGATATGAAGATACAAGTATATTAGGAATTGATCAAGTCTTGGTGAGTAAAAATACTCACTAGGATTGGTTAATCGAAGCTTTATGCACTCGATAAGATCGTTGTCGACGAATAGCACCAAGGTGATCCTCGACGATGTTAGATACGATCCCAAGTCCAAGTAGTGGTTGCTTGAGATGGAGATGATGAACTTGAGGTGTTGTTGGAGTTGGTAGTTGAAGTTGAGAAGGAGGAGAAATCTTGTGGAGACAATTTCTTTGGTGAAATAAAGTAAAAAGAGAGAAAAAGGGAAAGGAAATGTTTATATAGGGTTGGGATTTGTAAAGGAGGTGTAAATAATGAAGAAGAGAGGGAGTTTTTGCAAATAGGGGAGGGGATGAGTGTCCCTCTTTTGGCCACTTGGCCGGCCATGGAAGAGAGAGAAAAGAGGGGCATTTATGAGGAAGAGTGTGGAAAGTTGGAGAAAGTTGGAATTTGGGAGAAAGTCAAAGCTTGTGGAGGGAGGAAGGAAAAAGAGAAAAAGGAAAAAGGAAAAGAATTTATAAATGAAGATATTTTCTCTAACTTGAAAATGAAAATATCGGAAACACAGATTTCCGGGTTTAAGTCGAGGATACGGAAAACATTTCGGAAAATACCGAAATCGTCCGAAATTCAAGTATCTCGGAACGACTCGTAAAGTTTACCAAAAATCAAGAATAATATATTAAGTATCGTAGTGAAATCCGTTTTAAGAAATACTTTATAATTTTAAAACTAAAAATCCCGGAATCAGTTAGCTACCGACTCCGATGGAATTTTCATAAATTCATAAAATTCTCAGAAAAAGTATTTAGCTAAGAAATATAATTCTAAGAGAAAATGTCTAAAGGACTTTCTAGAAATTCCAAACCGTTTGCAAATTAAAAATCCGAGAATCGATCAGCGACACTGGTCGACACCGGTTTTGAAGAAATTCATTTTAATTCGGGAAAAATCCAGAAAATCATAGAAAATCTAATATATTGGAAAATAATATTTGAAATTGAAATCGGTCAAATACAGGAAGTAAATCGAAAAATACGATCGAAAAACTGAATACGCAACTAAGTACGTATTCCGGGAACGGGGTATTACATCTTCAAGTATCGGTCAACATGATATTATTCATCACGCCTTTGGTATTGTTAGAACGAACCGCGTTGTCCTTCACGTTCATAGAGGTGCTCGTAATAATTCTCAGTCTTATGTAAAGACTCTAAGGCATGCTTTGATTTGGGAAACATGTTATCTATGCGCTTCGTTGTAGCATCCCATTTTGCTAAGAGATCGAGATCCATTGATTCTCCTTTTTTTTTTTGATGCAAAAGGAAGGAAAGAAAATTTTTTTTCTAAATAAATGCCTAAAAAAATTTATCCTAATGCAAGATGTTTAACTGATGTGAAATGGTATGTGTGTGTGCGCGCGCGCGCCATGTAGGGAACCAATGATATAATCAAAATCGCTACGTTTCAAAAAATAAAACGATTTTCGGTAGGAAAGTAATGTAAAACTAACATTGTCAAATTGATGGGTTTTAACAAAGTATTGCATGCTTGATTTGAACATTTCTGATCTGAATTAAATCTAATTACAATAAAATATCATGCATGACAAGTTCTTATCTCAATATCAATGATAAGCAATCATAGAATTTGCAAAATCACACATCTCACCATATAGTGGACAGCAGGAAATAATGATAATATTTTAGAGATAAAAAAATTGATGCATAACCCAACAAATAATTAGATGTATTTGAAATAAAACTTACAGGTAAACAACCTCAGATCCTGGTTTGTAGATTTATCGCTTGTAGTTTTTGTTATTGTTGATAATGTTCATGTGCTTAACTCTCAGTAGCAGCCCGTTGTGAGTTGAGGTTGCAATAGTGGTTCAGTTGACATTTCTTTGCTATCTCTCCAAGCTCCATGTTGCACTTTTGTAGGGACTGTTTGAGTTGTTGGGTAACCAATGAGGGAATTGTTCTGCTCCACGCAACAGCAAGGGGAAGCACTCAAAGGAGGAAGGACTTCCGATGAAGATGGTGGTGTCATGGGGAGGAAGCAATACAACCGAAAAGGAAGAGGCACAAGTAGTAGGAGAGGTGTTGATCAGATATTCAGCTCTGCAAAACATACGGCAAACAGTTTTGCACTGGGAGGTGAAGCATTTGATAGTTTCTTGGGTGATTTTTCACTCTCTCTCAAAAGTCCAAAATCACACATGAAGCTCAGCATTGGGATGTGGTGATGGAAGCAATTGTGAAGGCTTGCCAGTGGCTATGTTTTGAGAAAAGAATCAATATTTAAGATGTATTTTTTTTCGGGACAGAAGACCTCAAGTTGTCACTGGTTGCAATTCAGAAGGGAAGGGATAGAAGTGGTGGAGCAAATTGAATATTACAATTAAAAGAACTAAAGTGAAATAAAGAAGAAGGGCATAACATAGAGGATTAGAGAGAGTAAGAGCCCAAAGAGAAGTAGACAGAGGTTTTCAATTTCGTTTCATCATCGTCAGCCCAAACAAGTACACACATGTATCATAGAGGTTACAAGTTACAACTACTACATAACTTCCCACCACACAATCTAATAACTACTCACTACCACCACTACACACACAACTGATATATATGAAAATGTAAAAAAAAAAAATACAAGTAAATACGGTAACAAATACACTGAAATACAAATAAAAGTGGAGCTAAGGTGTGCACATCACTTCAATTATCGGAAATCCCAATAACAACTAAGTAATGGATCAGGCACATTCCCTTTCTCAAATATAGAAGGGAGATTCTAAGAGATTATAAAGACATTCTCAAGAAAAATAGCGGGATTTTTGTCCAGAGGCAAGGAACAAAATTCAATGCCTCACAATTCTGATTCTTTTGGGCACGGGAATGAAAACCATACAGGATCAACAAAATTGTGCCTGTTTGGAAGAAACGATGATGATCTTAGGCCCATATTGTTGGGTTTCTTAACAGTTAATTTAGTTAAAATTGTTAAGATTATTATTATGATCTGTATCCATTAATAGAAAGTAAGGCCCATATCCGTTTTCTCATTAGTCTTAATTAAACCCTAGAAATATATCTTGGAATTCTGAAGAGGGAAGGAGGCAATCCATAATAATTGCTGAGAAAAAGCTTGCTCGGGTAGCATGCACATTTCTAGCGTTGGAGCAGTGTTGTGTTTAATAGGCATTGATTGCATGTGTCACACACACGCTTAAGGTTGTTTATGGCTTAAGGTTGTGTATGGGTTGGGCCTAAACCCGAACCCATCGGAAATCCGCCCGAACTTTCGGGGTTTATACTAGTCTCTTGATGGACACTTGAAGAGAGTATAACTCTTTGTTAGAAATTAGAATGTTTAAGTTTTGGTGTTAAATTGATGCTCAAAATTCACACACTTGCAGAAGATATACATGTTGGCCCGGAGGCCTTCCTCCCTAGTTTTGATGATGATTAACTCATGTAGTTATGTTTACTAATATTCTTGTGATTAGTTACAGATCATTGATCAAGATATTAGTTGGTGATTGCTTCAAAAAGAGGAGTTTGGAAGCCTTCACTTGGTGATTCCCGTGCCCGAGCATCAAGATCATACCTTTGCACTCGGAGGATCACGTTTGGGATCGAGTCGACTTGAAGATGGAAGATCATCAAGAAGACTTAGGTATCCTAGTTTTAGTTTAGTGTGTTTTAGATCCATGTGTAAAGATAAGAATAGTTGATATGCTCAAGTGCACAATACACACACGTTTCATGATTTGGATTTGGTTTTCATGAATAGTTTATCAAAACAAGTTTAAATGGTTTATATGTATAATAGATGTATTCTTTCTATACATGCATGCTTAAACTTCTTATACAAACTTATTTTGACTTTCCTATTCATGTATTGAAAAAGTCAAGTTTGTTAAAATACATGTTTTGGTTTTTGGTAAAAATGATAAAACACAAAAATAGTTTCATATGCTTGATATTTGAGTTAAAATGTTTATCACATGTTTATATATCAATGCAAAATGAGAAAACTATTTTTGGGAATTTTTACAAGTTTTATTAAATTTATTAAAATATTTTTAATAAGTGTTTCTGACCCAGAACTGGCTGACAGGACAGGTCGGCCGACCGCACGGTCGACCGCACCAAGGGCCGGTCGACCTTGCGGTCGATCGACGTGCACAGAGCTGTGCACGTCTGGCAGCACAGTGGGCCAGCCGACCGAGCGGTCGACCGGACCAGAGAGCTCTGCTCTCTGTATCTGGGCGGTCGGCCGGACGGTCGACTGGATTGCTCCAACGGTCATATTTCTGACCGTTGGCGGTCGGCCGGCCGGCCGACCGCAAGCCTGTCAGGCTGCCAGATCAGCCTAACGGCTAGTTTTCTGTTGGGCCTATATAAACCCCAATTCTTTGGGATTTTAACTAAGATTTTCATGAGCAAAAATTCTTACTTTTCTGAAGTATTTTTAAAGTTTTAAAAAGTATTTTAGAGCTTCAAAGATTTCATCTTTATTGTTTTTCAAGGGTTTTGAAAAATCAAAGAAAACTAGGTTTTGGGATATTGTTTGGATTTTCATTTCTATCATCTACAAGAGATTTCCCAAGTAGTTTTTCTTTATTATTTGCTTTCCAAAAACACCTTGATATCCACTTGAGCTATATCTTCTATCCTAGTCTATTAGGATCTTTGTTTGTGGAAAAAGAGAAGTGTTTGAGGTTGATTAAGCCTCCAAGTTGTAAACCCTCCTTGTATTTGTGTATCCCTCTTTGGTAGAGGTTGATCGGAGTCGTGTTTGCTCCCTCTATTGTGAGGTAGAGATTGTTTGTTGGCTACGGGCCTTATCCCTCTTCGGTAGAGGTGGATTTGTGGTTGTATTGCCTCGGTGGCATTGTACGGTTGAGAGAGGAGTTCGGTACTCCTTAGTGGATTGAAAATCCTTCACGGTGGTGAAGGCGGGGATGTAGAGTTAAGGGCTCGAACCTCCAAACATATCTTTGTGTTTGCGTTTGATCCATTGTCTCTTAACTCTCTCTCTTTTATTTGTGCAAAGCATAATTCATATTGCCATATCATTCATACTTGCTTGCATTTGTGCCTTGCATTTATTCACATTGCTATTTCATCCTTTTATGCTTGGATTGCTTGTGTGTGCCTCACTTATACTTAACCACAAGAGCTTCATATAGCACCTCAACCCATATTTAGGGGAATCAAGAGGAGTTAGTTCAGAGCCCTTCACGGGGAATTCGGCTACACTTGTTGGTTGTATTAAGTGTGTTGCATAATTGTTCTAAGCTTTCCCATTTAGCGCACTTAGTTTCTAGATTAGCATTAACACCTATTCACCCCCTCTAGGTGTTTTCAATTGGTATCAGAGCCTACGCTCTTGATACTTTAGGCTTAACATCCTAGGAGTGAGATCCTTTGTTTGCTAATCTTCATTTGCATTTGCTTGTTTGCACACATATAGTTTGGACCCATGGACTTCATGACCCCACCTATGTTTGACCCTTCTAACATTCTTGTTTGGAAGACTAGGATGTCCATCTATTTACAAACCCTAGGTTATAAGGTGCACCTTGCCATTACCAAGGAATCCTTCCTTAGTGATAGCAAGCGTGTAGGGCTAATGCACAAGCCCTAGAGGCTATTAGAAGCACACTTCTTAAAGATTATCTTATGCGTGTTTCTAACTTTGATTCCGCTTTTGCAGCGAGGAACATTTTGACAACCACCACCACCACCTCCAAGCTTCAAGTGCCAATTCAATAAGAGGAAGAGACTAATGGAGAATCCGATTCTCAATGCTATATGATCCAAGGGAATGAATCCCTTGAGGTACATTCGGAATCCCACTTTGATTGTGATGATAGTGCTAGTTCTTCATGTGATGATAATATTGATCCCCATGCTTTAAATGAAGAACTATCTATTGTGTGTGAAAAATTAATAGAAAAATATAACATTTTGAAAAAGAAGACATTTGCTTTAAATAAAGAAAATGAAAAATTGTCTTCTAAACTTGATAAGGTTTTGCAAGAGAAGGTTGAGGTCTATAATGAAAGGGATTCATTGAGATCTCAACTTGAACTTGCACTAAAAGAAAATAAAGTTTTAAAATCTAAAAATAATTGTGAAACTCTTTTGAAGAAAAATGAAAATTTGTCTTCAAAAATTGATTTTGTTTTAAAGGAGAATGTTGCTTTGAAAAATAAAATAATTTCTATTTCTAATGATTTAAATGTTTGTTTAAAGAAAAATGAATTTTTGTAAAATAAGATTGATGCACATGTTTGCCATACTAGTGTAGTATCACACACTTCACCTATTGCATGTGCTACTTCTTCTTTAATTAACAATGATATATCCATGCTTAAGAAGAGTGTTGTTTGTTTGGGCTCCACTTTGAGCCAATGTGCCAAGAGCCATTCACATTTGGAAACTTTGTTTCGAAAGAAGCAAGTTCCATCTTTTCATGCACACCTTCCACGGCATGCACATGCTCCTCACGGACACCATCACACTATGTATGCTCATGTGTACACTTATACACATTGTGGACGTAAGGGCCACCTTACTAAATTTTGTTTTGATCGTAT
Source organism: Agave tequilana (assembly GCA_038442645.1). Lineage (NCBI taxonomy): Eukaryota > Viridiplantae > Streptophyta > Magnoliopsida > Asparagales > Asparagaceae > Agave > Agave tequilana. The sequence continues at coordinate 34,365 of JAVJIF010004243.1, forward strand.
ACATGATTGTAATTTAGCAAATAAATTTGTTTGGGTTAGGAATGGTACTAACCCTCATGGACCCAAAAAGTTGTGGGTACCAAAGACCACCCCTATTGTTTATAATGTAGGTGTGGGCTCTCACATGACGTGAGAGTAGCGGTACCTTGGAGTGGATGCGTTCCGAGCTTCATGGAAATCAATTGGATGCATCACTTTCAAGGGGAGTTTGGTGGAGATGACCACCATGTTTTTGGAGACAAGAAAAGTTGCCTTCTAGGTTTTGGTAACGATTCCTAACTCCTTATTTATGTTTACATGCTTTCCATATTCATTGTTTATAGCATGTTTCATTGTTTATTGATCATTATGAAAATGCCATGATTATTAGACTCTTGACATACATGTATAGCCCTTTGAGACACCCATGTTTAATATGGATCATTATTTTAGTGTTCTCACTATTTGTTTAGCTATCATGTTTAACATAAGTTTAATAACATGTGGATTTACATAATAATCATGTTTTTGTTTTTCATGTTGATTTACATCTTGTTTAATGCTTCATGATTTGAATATATGTTTAAATGTTAGTTCTCATTAAGACTAGGTATATATTTGTGCATATAGTGGGCCACAAATAAATCTATATATGTTTGTGCTTGATTGCTTATTTGAACCCATTAGATGTGCTAGTATAATCTAGTTTTGATGATCCATGCATTTTAAACTTGTATTCCCATTTTGCTTTTGTTTTATGATCATGTGTTTTTGTTTCATGTATATGTCTATTTTGCCAAACTTTGAAATATACATGTATACCCCTTGAGTCATTTGCTTTTCATGCAAATCTATACATATGGACTCAATTGTGTTTAGGGATATGTATGTATACTTTTTGTGTTTACAAATCATACAAATACCTTGAAATGAAATTTTTTTAATGGAAATTTAGTTTCTCATGTTTCCATGTGTTTTGTTTAACTTCATGTATATGTCCATTTTATCCAAATTATTGTTATACATATACATCCTTTTGAGCCACGTGCCTTCATGCATATATCTTTGTGGACTCGTTGTGTTTGGATATGTATGTATACTTTAGTTTGTATAAGACATACATATACCTTGAAGATTAAATAAGCTTTGATGATTTTCATATTTTCATGTTTCAAGGAATATTGAGCTTATTGATCATCTTTCATGATTATGATCTTCACATTGTATTTGTACACTCACATTTATTGTTTACTCATGTTTTGTTTTCATGAGTTATATTTATGCTTAATTGATTATGAGTGTTGACTATTTTGTGAATTTCATGTTTTCATGAAAAATAATTTTGTTTTATTCCTTACTTGAAGGATTTCGTACTAGTTTACAAATTTTTCATATAACTAGTTACGATATTCTTCATTTGGTAGAGTTTTTCAAACATACTATATTTTCAAATCCAGTTTTTTTTGAAAACCCCTACCTTCCACGGGCGGACGGATGGGAGATCATGCTCATGTATGCCTTATATTGAAAATCATTTTAAACTTGAACATGATTGGGAGGATAGTTATATGAGTTATACTTTGATATTATTGTTGTTTCAATTGGTATCATTGGATTCTTTCAATTGGTATCAATTTTGACCTTTCTTGTATACTCATATATGTTTGACTGTATGTATGTTTTTCAATTCCTATAGTATCAATTTCGATTGGTATTAACTTTTCATACATATATATTTTGTTTATGCTATAGCTTGAGCTTCAACTTTGTTTCAATTGATTCAATTTTCAATTGGTTTCTTATACAAGCTTATGCATGTGTTTTGTTGGTATTTCATAAAGGGGGAGAAAATTCGATTTTCATATTTCATTTGGTATTTGTATTTCCACTCCCTTGCTTTATGATAGAAAATAGTCACTTCATTTGATATCATATACTTAAAAAGAAAAATACTCTTTTTTGATATCAAGATGTTTATTTGAATGTTTTAAATTGGTATCTTAAAATTTTGTTTTAAAAGATAAATACAAAAGTTTTGATTTGTATTGTCTATATGCAAGGAGAGCTTAACATCTCTTCTACATATAGATTCATTTTAAGTGTATCTTATATTGAGGAGCTTGACATCTCTTCTTTATGTGATACACGTGTGTAGGAGGAGCTTCACATCTCCTCTTATGCATTACATAATATGCATTATGTGAATTAGGGCTTGTCATCCCTCTTTCATATAATGTATATATGTAGGGAAGTTACTTTACCGTCTTCCTCTTCATGAATGTATATCAAATATACCATTTATTGATCTATGTTTACTTTCAATTGGTATCAAGATGCTTCTTTGACATATTTTCAATTGGTACCTTAATTGATTGTCACCCCTATTTGGTTTTTATTTTTGTTTTAGACAAAAAGGGGGAGAACATTGTTTTTATTAACCCTTTTGTTGATTTATTGTTTCGAACAAAAAGGGGAGAAAAATTTATTGATTTTGCTTTTACCCCTTATTGATGATTGTTTCTTTGTATTAAAAAGGGGGAGAAGATTTTGTTTTGTTTTGATTGTTTACCCCTTTGTTGATGATTGACAAAAAGGGGGAGAAAGATTTTGAGTTTGATTGTGTTTTATATATGCATATTTATGTTTTGCATATATTAAGTTTAATTTAGTTTAGTTTTAATTGGTATCTAGAGAATGTTTTATTTTTGAATATTTCATTGGTATCTAGAGGCCTTTTATTGTTTATGCATGATTATGATTATGCATTGTCATTCATTGCATATTTATTGATTATTTGTTTATGCATGAGTTAAGGGGGAGCTTCTTTGAAGCTTAACTTTAATCCATGTATATATAACTCCATGAGTTTTGTCATCATCAAAAAGGGGGAGATTGTTGGCCCGGAGGCCTTCCTCCCTAGTTTTGATGATGATTAACTCATGTAGTTATGTTTACTAATATTCTTGTAATTTTAGTTACAGATCATTGATCAATATATTAGTTGGTGATTGCTTCAAAAAGAGGAGTTTGGAAGCCTTCACTTGGTGATTCCCATGCCCGAGCATCAAGATCATACCTTTGCACTCGGAGGATCACGTTTGGGATCGAGTCGACTTGAAGATGGAAGATCATCAAGAAGACTTAGGTATCCTAATTTTAGTTTAGTGTGTTTTAGATCCATGTGTAAAAATAAGAATAGTTGATATGCTCAAGTGCACAATACACACACGTTTCATGATTTGGATTTGGTTTTCATGAATAGTTGATCAAAACAAGTTTAAATGGTTTATATGTATAGTAGATGTATTCTTTCTATACGTGCATGCTTAAACTTCTTATACAAACTTATTTTGACTTTCCTATTCATGTATTGAAAAAGTCAAGTTTGTTAAAATACATGTTTTGGTTTTTGGTAAAATGATAAAACACAAAAATAGTTTCATATGCTTGATATTTGAGTTAAAATGTTTATCACATGTTTATATATCAATGCAAAATGAGAAAATTATTTTTGGGGATTTTTACAAGTTTTATTAAATTTATTAAAATATTTTTAACAAGTGTTTCTGACCTAGAACTGACTGACAGGCTAGGTCGGCCGACCGCACGGTCGACTGCACCAAGGACCGGTCGACCGACGTGCACAGAGCTGTGCACGTTTGGCAGCACAGTGGGCCGGCCGACCGAGCGGTCGACCGGACCAGAGAGCTCTGCTCTCTGTATCTGGGCGGTCGGCCGGACGGTCGACCGGATTGCCCCAACGGTCATATTTCTGACCGTTGGCAGTCGGCCGGCCGGCCGACCGCAAGCCTGTCAGGCTGCCAGATCAGCCTAACGGCTAGTTTTCTGTTGGGCCTATATAAACCCCAATTCTTTGGGATTTTAACTAAGATTTTCAAGAGCAAAAATTCCTACTTTTCTGAAGTGTTTTTAAAGTTTTAAAAAGTATTTTAGAGCTTCAAAGATTTCATCTTTATTGTTTTTCAAGGTTTTGGAAAATCAAAGAAAACTAGGTTTATGGGATATTGTTTGGATTTTCATTTCTATCATCTACAAGAGATTTCCCAAGTAGTTTTTCTTTGTTATTTGCTTTCCAAAAACACCTTGATATCCACTTGAGCTATATCTTCTATCCTAGTCTATTAGGATCTTTGTTTGTGAAAAAAGAGAAGTGTTTGAGGTTGATTAAGCCTCCAAGTTGTAAACCCTCCTTGTATTTGTGTATCCCTCTTTGGTAGAGGTTGATCGGAGTGGTGTTTGCTCCCTCTATTGTGAGGTGGAGATTGTTTGTTGGCTACGGGCCTTATCCCTCTTCGGTAGATGTGGATTTGTGGTTGTATTGCCTCGGTGGCATTGTACAGTTGAGAGAGGAGTTCGGTACTCCTTAGTGGATTGGAAATCATTCACGGTGGTGAAGGCGGGGATGTAGAGTTAGAGGCTCGAACCTCGAAACATATCTTTGTGTTTGCGTTTGATTCATTGTCTCTTAACTCTCTCTCTCTCTCTCTTTTATTTGTGCAAAACATAATTCATATTGCCATATCATTCATACTTGCTTACATTTGTGGCTTGCATTTATTCACATTGCTATTTCATCCTTTTATGCTTGGATTGCTTGTGTGTGCCTCACTTATACTTAACCACAAGAGCTTCATATAGCACCTCAACCTATATTCAGGGGAATCAAGAGGAGTTAGTCCAGAGCCCTTCACGGAGAATTCGGCTACACTTGTTGGTTGTATTAAGTGTGTTGCATAATTGTTCTAAGCTTCCGCATTTAGCGCATTTAGTTTCTAGATTAGCATTAACACCTATTCACCCCCCTCTAGGTGTTTTCAATACCATATACGAGTTTTATACAAAAATTGTTTAAAATGTTTCAAAAAATATTGTGATTTTTGTCTCTGGGCTGCTGGCACATTAAGTTTGTTGGTCGCTTGGGATGCTTCTGAGGGTCGAAAACTGACAACTACTCTAGGTTAGTTGTTAGGTATGTTTAATATTGTTTTTGAAAAGACTTTCCACCGCTTTTAAAGTAAAATATTTTTTTGTTTTAAAGGTTTAAATATTTGGCAGTCATTCAAAAATTGATTTTTTGAAACAAAAACATAAGCTAAAAAATTGCGAATGGCATCTAAAGCATAAGCTACAATAAATGATACCCTATTTTCTTTATTTTCTTCTCTCTTGAAATTTAACATCTAACTGAAAATTTTGATATTCCTTCCTAAAAATCTTAACCCACTTCCTCACTCCAAAACTAATACTTACCCAAAACTTTCCCCAACAAATTATTTATTTAATAAAAACTTAAATTTTTAAAATTACCAAGCATCATAAATCTTAAAGAACTAATTCATAAGCCTTTTCTAAAAGAACTAATTCATAAGTCTGTGCCAAAAGACTACATTAATTTTCACCTCCCCAAAGAGAAACTAAGAACATCTTGTAATGCGCTAGAATCCTTCACTTCCTATCACCAAACAAAAAAACAGGAAAAATAAAGAGAAAAACTATTTGCTTCCATTAAGAAACTTCTTAGCAATATTGCCATCAGCTCCCAAGGGGAAGAATCCCCCGGCAACATGGGCATTGCCCTCTCCGTACACAATCCTGAGTATCTCCTCCGGAGTCCTGGAGAAGGCCAGCGAGTTCTCGTCTCCGGCGATCACATTGCCCGGCGTCTTCCCCTCTGCGCCCTCCACCGGAGGGACGACGATCCCCTCGTCCTTCACGCCGGAATTGCCGAGCTTGTTCCTCAGCTCCGAGATCTTGCCGGTTATCTCGGCGACGGTGAAGTTGTAGGGCTCAACTATGGCCTTTGCTCGCTGGTAGAGCAGTGCGCGGATGACTGCGTCCTGGGCTGATTCCACCCCTAGTAGTCCTGCTACGAGCTGCTCACCATTGAAAAAAAATATGTTGTAGATATCGAACTCAATTTGGGAATGGGCATGCAATTTGGGCACTATGCATTTAATTTTAGTTATAAGAAAATTCGTTACATAATTTAGAAAATAATGCTTCCATAATATTAGTTGACAGATGCTAGTCAAAGGGAGGTGAAGTACAGAAATTGATAGTTCAGGAGGTGAAGGATAATATAGGCGAGTAAACTGCAATTTAACTATGTTTATTTACAGTATTCTAAATTTAATTGATTATGTGCATAATATTTGTCTTTGAAATACTCGTGTTTTATTTTTAGATTTTACTAAAAAACTTTGAAACTTTTTCGTTTAATAATTGCAAACAATTAAATATCGACTTACGAAAAAAATTGGTTTAAGACGATAAAAATTAAAGAATGAATCAAAATGTAATAACTCTTTTCTAATAAATAAATCAAATGTATAACCAGCCCACATGCAAAATTATGTATAACTAAATAAATTGATGTAGCGCCTAGTTTCAATATGTGGGACTGCAATGTGATGATGCGTATAATTGTGTGACAAATTAACAGTAATAAGATCTTACCCTCTTGCTCTGAGGGCTTTGTAGCTGAGGGTTTGCTCCCACATACCCAGTGAGCCCAACATAAGGAATGATGTAAGAGGCAATGAGGAAGTTGAGGCTGTTAGCATACGGATCAAACTGAGGTTCCAGCCTGCGATCAATGGCATTTTCGATGATGTTTCCGAAGTTTTTTGCTGTCAGATCCAAGAGCGGCCTTGGAAACCCTTCAACAGTCTTCTTGATCGCCCTGCAGCAAGTAACAAAACCAAGGGAAATTCTATAGCCCTTTAGTTGTGGGTTAAATGTTACATGATTTTAAATATATATAGAATGGGAAATGAAATGAAAAGAAAAAAATAATAAACATTTTATCACCCTTCCTTATTCTAGATTTCATTTCTGTTGTTCTTTTCTACTGATTTAAATCCAAACTCTTGTTGTTGAGTTAAAAAAATAGCTCAAATGTCCCCCAAACACTCTAATGAAAGGAACCAACATACATCAGAATCTCAAACATGTCAAATTTAAGGTGAAGCGTGAACAAAATAAAAGACCCATTTTTTTTTTCCTCCTTGTCAGAGATGATATCAGACCTGAGATGGCCTACTTCTTGGTAGGCAAATTGGGTGATGATGTCACGGACGAACGGGCAGAGGTTGGCCTGCTTGGCCCCAACAGGCTGCGGGCCGTCCATGGTGAGATTGGGAGCGACTTTGTCGAGCCCATACCCGAGGGCGCCCCAGAGGAAGAACTCGGCCTCCAAGTACTCCAGATTCAGAGGGAACTCGAGGAGATCGATGTCGCTCTGCGGGAGCGGCTCCGACGCCGAGGGACGGTAACGATGATTACGTGGCTGGATCTCTAGGACGGACGAACGTGCATTTGTGAAGAGGAAGAGGAGGAGGAGAAGGGAAGGGAAGAGAGGTGAAGGGAAACACGAAGCCATCATCGATCCCTCTGTGTTGTGGTTCTCAACAGCGCGCATGCAGTTGCTTTATTATCGAGGATGTGGGGGACACGTGGCAGTATGAGTGAGATTGAGGTGGCAGGTGGCAGGGGCTTTAATAAAATCCAAGTTTGAAGTCTGGTATGACAAGATATAGTAAAAGATGCACAAATGGGAAACAATAACTGCATGTGATATCTATGCCTCATCATGCAGGTGAGTGTCCATTTGATGTTATGCAATGTGCCGACGTTGATAAACTGTGGGCATGCCCCAAAAAGATTGACTATGCCAAATAGTCCATCTTGCGTGTGTTATTTAAGACTACAAAGCGAACTGGTATAGTCCTTTGAGCATATATTCAAAAGAAGACCGCAAGCGCAGTGGGTTAGCGTGTCTGACTTTCGATCAGAAGGTTGCGGGTTTCAATCTCCCATTGTGTTTCTCTCTGCCTTTTAACGCACTCCCTACTGAGATCATGCTATGTATGAGAAATCATTGGCACTTTGAGTTTGTGCCCTCAGGAAGTTCCTTCACGTAATTCTCCATATATGAACCATCAAACTCTTCTTGTTTTTTATCCTAATCAACTTTGAAGGAAAATTGTTAGATTTTTGGGATGAAAATTATGATTAAAAGGGATTAGACATAGATTTGATCCAAGCCTCATATAACCACCAGCTTGGGCCTACACAGATTTCCCCATGCTCAGCCCATGCTACAATGTGAGCGGGGTGGCGGCGAAGGTGAAGATGCCCGGATTCAGCATTGAGTTCGGGGATGGCGCGGTGTGGGATTTTCTGGTGGAGAACTACTTCATCCGGCTCGAGCATCAGGAGATTATGTGCTTGGCGATCTTGGGCACACCGCGATTGTCGCTGTCCATTATTGGGACTCAACGAAGATGAGCAATAGAGTCCTGCAGCTGGACATTACATTGAAACTCAACGAAGATAAGCAATAGGATTCATGCTTTGCATTGAAAAGCATACTAAAAACAAAACATACACTAATTGACTCAAGAAGTTAAAAAAAGTTACAAATGACCGGAAGCTTCACCGACGTGGTTGATTGAACGAAGATGAAGAGTACAGAAGCCTCACCATCGCCCTTATAGCCAAATTGGAGCTCGTAATCATCGCTAGAGGTCATATGGAGCTCGTCCTCCCCGCTAGAGGTCAGATGGAGCCTCCCCATCCTCGTGCAGCTTCCTCGTCGTCGAAACGACGTTGTTGGAGCCTCGACGAGGTCTGTGATGGTCGTGGAACACTTGCTGGAGAGATGGACTGTGCTCGACGAAGCATGTACTAGAGCAGCTGATACCGGCATCTGAGCGCAACACTTGTTTTATCCCGTCAAGAAATCGACAAAATTGGTTTGGGGAGAGGGGAATAGGAGGGATGCAATGGAGGAGCTGAGATTGGAGAGGAGATTGGGGAGTTGAGGGGAGTTGCATTAGGGGTAGCAGGATATGCTGAAAAATAATTCGTGCTATATAGCTTTAAGTACCACAAAATTTGAAGGTATTTTGGTGAAATATTCTATTAAAGGCTTTGGAGGAAAGAAGAAGGGCATTTTCGTTCTTAACTTCCATGTGAAACGCACGTATTGTATGGATTGCACATTTAGCCAACAGATGGTACAAACGTGTAACATTTAAATAGTTTAGATTAGTAGGATGTATTGAAAAATAGTTGGGGTATATAGTTAAAATACACCAAAAGTTTGAGGTATTTTGGTGAAATTACCCCTTTTATTATTTGTTGCTCTTTATTCTATTTCTAAAGAGAAAATTATTTATCTTATTGTTAAAATAGTGAAAATAATAATAAGTATATTGTGTCGCTTTGGTCAAGTGGTTAAAAAGATAAGGAAGACAAGTATAAATGAGAGAATCATTAAAACTAGATTATATATGTACATGTAATGAGTACAAATGAGCAATGAGACACAAACATATAATAATCAAGTGTAGCTCACTACTTGTACAAGTATATACACAAGTTTTAATGAAAACTAAATCTAAACAAGTATTCACCACAAGAAGCACAAAATCAAAACATGCTAAAATTATCAATGTAGAAACATGTATTTAGAGATAGTTACCAAATCATAAGCACTAATCTCTAAGTCTCCGAACCATGGTGGTCCTCCCACCAAACTTTCTTGATAGCGATGCATCAATAAGGTATGTCCATCTAGCTCATACATCCATCACCAAGCCACCATTCCTCTCATGTCATGTGAGAGCCCGCACCTACATCAAATACAAGTGGTGGGGATTTTAATACTCATTTCCTTTTGGGTCTACAAGGGTTAGCATCATAAGGAACTCAAACATTTTTATTTGCAAAATTTAAAGAATTTACTCTATCATAGCAAAATCTTGCAAGATGGCCTTTGTGGCTGCAATGTGTACATTTGTACACTCTAGCATGCATATGAGAATGAGTGTGATCATGATGTGCATCGTGTGCATATGTATATTGTGGGTTATATACATGAACATGTGGAGCTTGTTTCTTTTGAAACAAGGTTTCCAATCTAGAATGGTTGAACGCACAATTGCTCAAAGTTGAGCTCAAACAATTAATTCTATTTTTCAAGACTTGAATTTCATGTTTATCAATAGTAGCATGAAAAACATGGTAAGGATTATTATGGGAATCAATAGTCCTTTTCTTTTTAGAAATATTTTCTTTTTCTTTTGAAATAATTTTTTTTTTCATATAGTTATTTTCTTTCAAAACAATTTCTTTTTCTTTTTCCACCAAAGTGATTTTATTTTTCAAAGAATTATTTTCTTCACAAATATCATTTAATTTAGAAGACAAGGAAATATTCTCCTTTTTCAAAAATTTATTTTCTTTTGAAATGCATTCAAATTTATTTTTCAATCTTTTATTATCCTTTTTAAGCACATCATATTTTCAAGAATTTGTTGACAAAATAAAGCAAGCTCATCATATGACATGTCAACATCCTCATCATGCTCGGATTCAGAGTTTACCTCAAGGGGGTTACCCCCTTGGACCATATAGCATATGTTGAAGCCTCACTCCCATCATCCGAGTCACTCCCCGCATAGTATTGCTTTTGTTTACTAAGGGAGACTAGAGTGTTCCATACTACAAAACAGAATCAAAGTTAGCAACTCTACATAAATAATCATCATTTAGGGCACTCTTTAATGCAAGAAGGGCTTTTACATTAGCCTCTAGATGTTTGCCATTTAAACAATATGAATCTTTAAAAGTAGCAAAATAAACATGAATATTTAGGGCTTTGAGGCACATTGATATCTTAACCTTCCAAATATGGATGTTAAGAATATTAAACATGGGAGGTGTCATGAAATTCATGTGTGTGTAAACAAATATTGTGATTAGCTAAAATGAAGATCTTTAACTCAAGGTTGTTAAACCCAAATCAAGAGCACCAAGCTCTGATACCACTTGTAGGTGTAGGCTTGTAGGTCACCTAGAGGTGTAAGGCACTAAGCCAAAACTCCAACCCAATCACCTCTAAACTCAGAGGAATAGGCACAAAGTCAAAATTCCAACAATCACCTCTACACTTAGAGGGATAGGCACAAAGCCAAAACTCCAACCTCAAGCACCTCTACGCTTAAAGGGATACCAATAAACTAAAAACTCCTCTACAATCACCTCTACATAAGAGGGATACCCACAAACTCAAAGTAAAGGGATTACAACACTTGGTGATCCCAATAGACCACAAACAACCTTGGTGATCACAAAGACCACAAACCACTTTTCCCACAAAAATAAGATCCTATAGATAGGATAGAGATGATAGCTCAAGTATGAGAAAATAAGGTGTTTGGAAAATAAATCACAAGAAAACTCTTGGAAAGAATACTAGGATGAAATAGAAATGAAGATCAAAAACAATTCCCAAAGACTTCTCTTTTTATTTGATTTTTCAACCCTTGAAAACAAATAAAGATAAATCTTTTTAACTTAAAAACTCTTTGAAATCTTGCTGCTAAAACACTTGTAAAGATGGGAAAAATCGCTCTCTAAAAACTTGTATAAAATCTGCCCGTTGGCAGCAGGAGAGGGCAAAATTGCCCTTCCGGTCGACCCCCGGTCGACCGGCGCAACGGTCATATTTCTGACCGTGGTGCCTCCGGTCGACCGCCCGGTCGACTGGCCAGCACCCGAGAGTGGGGTGCTTTCAGTCGATCGACCGTACGGTCGACTGGCCTTCTATAGCTAGCCTGTGCATGTTCACGTGCACATCGGTCGACCGTCCGGTCGACCGCCAATGTGTCTGGCTGGGGATTATAGGTTAGAAAACTTAGATATTTTAATAGCAATTAAATCCCATAAAATCACATTAATTCCAAAAATTAAGTTCTTATAAGATATTTGAATACCAAACATGTGTGACCAAAAATCAACACATATTACAAACTATTTGAACTATTTTTGTAATATTGAAATTAGGCTTAAACACAAAATCGGTATTTTTCAAAAATTAAACTTTGAAATGGAAAACCGATTTTTCCTAAACTTGTATAAATACAAAAACATGATATTGAAATAACTTTGAAGCATATTGTATATGAATAGACTCTAATATACATATAAAATATATATCTATGTTTTTGATATGAAATCCAAAACCGTTAAACCGAAAACTAATAAACTTTAAACTTGTGTGTGTATGTGAACTTGAGCATATCAACACTATCTAATCTTTACACAAGATCTAAACTAAACACAAATCGAAGTCTTCTTGTAGAACTCCTTCTTCAAGTCGACTCGATCCAAACACGATCCAACGAGCTTGACTCCAACCGAGTGGTAGATGTGATCTTGACGCGCGAGCTCATGAATCAACACGTGTTAGCTCCCAAAACTCCTTTGTTGAAGCTAAACACCTACTAATATCATGGTCAACAACTAAAACTATATAAACAAAAGGTTATTAGTAAACTATAATTAAATGAGTTGATCATCATCAAAACTAGAGTGATAGACTTTTGGGCCAACAAAAATATTTCAAACCATCTCTACAATCTTTCTTGTTTTTCTTTCAATTTATTCTTTAAACAAAGAAACATCTTTTTCACGAACAAGAAGACCACACATCAATCTTTTATTGCCTCCCCTCCTCGTGGACACGACCCGTATAAGCCACATCGCTATTATAGAAGAATCGCTGAAGCTATCACATTGACCATCTCTCTTTTACTTAATCTTGTGCATGCTATTTAGCGATCAATCCGTACATCAGTGTGCAATAAGCCTTTAAACCTCTCATTTTCCACTAGAGAAGGAGTTATGTCTCCTGAAGGTTTTCAGCAGATTACACTCATAAAATTCATAAAGAAAGAAATCAAATGTTAGTATTTCAAAAATGCATTTTGAAAATAAAGAAAAATATTGAAGTATTTTTGTTGAAAATTAAGTGATGCAAGATCTTAGGTTAAGCAGAAATTATTCTTCCTTAAACTAAGTCTAAATGCAAAATCTTATTATAAATTGAAGGTAAAAATTTAAAATTGAATCGATTCTTTGATCTTTCATAAAACTCTTAGATAATATGCACTTTATGAACAATGCAGATTTTTGGGATATCAACTCTAACTTTTATGTCATTTATTTGTGTGTGTGTGTGTGTGTATTTATATATTTCTTCTCTTAGTTTTCTTTTGTAAGTTCATCTAGAGGGGGGGTGAATAGGTGATGGCTAATCTAATGGTCACTTAATGTCAAATAATGCGGAAGCTAAAAACAATTATGACCTAATTAAAATTACTAAACACCACGTATAACACAAGAGTGTTGCCGAATTCCCCGTGAAGGGCTCTGGACAAACTCCTCTAGATTCCCCTTGAATGGGTTGAGGTGCCGCGTTGGCTCTCTTGATTAAATACAAGTGTTAGCAAACAAACCCAAGCAAGTATATCAATATGAGCACAAGGAATACATCATGCATATAAAGGTAAAGACAAGATAAGTAATGCAAGATATAAACAAGGAGATAGAGAGAGAGAGAGAGAGAGAGAGAGAAATGGCAATCGCAAACACAAGGGTATGTTTCGAGGTTCGAGCACACTTGCTCTACATCCCCGCCTTCGACACACGAAGGATTTCCACTATGCAAGATCCCAATGGATCTCTCCTCGGTGCCGCAACACCTACAAGCCCTCGGACTCCCTAGTCCCGTACACACGCAAGCCCACCGGCTCGCCGTGGCCGCACCTCGAACAACAAGTTCGCACCCGAACTCGAAACAACGCGGACACACACGTCCGCCTCCTCAAAGTACAAGAAATGATTTCTTGGTGATCTAAACACTTTGATCACCAATAAAAGCACTCACTACAACACTCCTAAGGATTGAATAATCATGGATGCTCAAGTGTTTGTGTGAGAAAAACAAGGAAAGAATCTTTGGTGAAAACTCAAGAAAATCTCTTTTATACTCTTGATAAACTCTCCTTTTAATTGGAAGTATTGGCTCTAATTTTGTGGAGAAAAACCTCTAGAATGAATGGGAAAAACTGGCTCTAAGAGTCTCCAAAATCTTGGCTCAAAACAATGACCAAACCCCCAAATTTATAGGCCAGAAAAATATAGCCGTTGGGGTCTGTCAGGCCTGCCGGTCGACCCGAGCGGTCGACCACCAACGGTCAGAAATTCGACCGTTGGAGCCACGGTCGACCGCCTGGGTCGACCGACCCACTGGAGCTGAGAGTCGAACTCTCTGTCGGTCGACCCGTACGGTCGGCCGAACTTTCCAGAGAGCAGAGCTCTCTGGAGCGGTCGACCCGTACGGTCGGCCGTCCTCCAGTGCACAAAGGCGTGCACGTCTGTACACGTCGGTCGACCCGAGACGGTCGACCGACTTCAGATATAGTCGACTTGGCTGAAGCCTGAAACAGTTTTCTGGGATTAAAAAGTTAGTCTTTTTGGCTCAAATAAAATCCCATAAAATACTTAAAAATCTACAAAAATAGTTTAACCAATATACTTTGATATACAAACATGCTTGCACAAAATCAAGGCATGTTATAAAAGATTGGACTATTTTTGTAACTTGAAAATATTTGGCTCATGATAAAAACTGTTTTTCCAAAACAATATTTTTCCAAAACATGTTTTTCCAAATCTTCATCAAATACAAAAACAAGATATACTTTTAAAGCATAGTGTGTATGGATATGATCCACTACACAATCAAGATGAAATATCTATGTTTTTGACATTAAGCTCTAAATATGGTTTTGGTTGAAAGATATGGCATATATAAGAATTTCCAAAAACCAAACTTGTATTTTTCCAAAATGAAAAAACTTTTCTAAACTAAAAATCTTTTATGAAAACAATTCTATCAAGAGTGTGTGTGTATATGTACTTGAGCAATCCACCACTATTCTATCCTTTACATTTTTAACTAAAACAAAAACAAAATCTTATACCTAGACACAAGTCTTCATCTTCTTGAAGTCTTCACTTGAAGGCTTCTCATCTTCTTGACTTGGTCCAAACTTGATCCAAAGCTCTTTGGATCACACCGTGCTAGCTCCAAATCTTGACATTTTATCCTTTGTTGAGCTATGCACCTACTAAGATCTTGATAATGAATCTGTCACTAATTAAACACAAGATCATTAGTAAACATAACTTCATGAGTTGATCATCATCAAAACTAGGGGGATAGGCCTTTGGGCCAACAATCTCCCCCTTTTTGATGATGACAAAACTCATGAAGTTATATATGCATGGATTAAAGTAAAGCTTCAAAGAAGCTCCCCCTTAACTCATGCATAACAAAAAATAATAGATATGACAATGAGGCACATGAATATGTATGCAAGTATGGAGATAAAACATGCAACAAGCATAAATCAAAATCTTTTTCTCCTATTTGCAATACAAAAATATATATGCATAAACATAAATCTTATTCAACATGCATATAACTCTCAAATCTTCTCCCCCTTTTTGTCAATCATCAACAAAGGGGTCAAAGTAAAATCAAATCAAACAAGTTTTTCTCCCCCTTTTTGTCAAAAACAAAGAGATCAAGAAGGGGTGATACAAATCAATCAATAAGGGTTATATGTGATATACATTCATGAAGAGGAAGACGCTAAGTTAGCTTCCCTACACATATGCATTACATGAAGAAGGGATGATAAGCCCTAACTCACATAACACATATTATGTAATGCATAAGAGGAGATGTGAAGCTCCCCCTACACACGTATATCATATAAAGAAGAGTTGTCAAGCTCCTCAATTTATAATATACTCAACATGAATCTATATGTAAGAGAGATGTTAAGCTCTCCTTGCATATAGGAAATACAAATCAAAAATTTTGAATTTTTCTTTATCAAAACAAAATTTGAACTTTTCTCAAGAAACAAATTTTGAGATAACCATAATTTTTAATTTTGATACCAATAGAAAGTAGCAATTGAAAGTATGTGATATCAAATAATCATTGCAAAATCTTCAATTTTTCTTAAGTTAAAACATATTGAGATATCAATTGAAAGTAAAGTTTAAACCCAAGCTTAATATAAACAATGTGCTTTGAGAATGTGAATCTATTGTAAATCAAGCACAAATAACACATATATATGTATGAAATGATAATACCAATAGAAATTGATACTACTTAAATTTGAAAGCATTCATACATACAATCAAAATGTGAGTATATAAAAATCATATTGATACCAATTGAAAGTATCCAATGATACCAATTGAAGAGTAAGCTTATCATATACTTTACCATATGAAGAATTTGCACTAGTTAATATGAAAATGTTTTAAAACTAGTACGGAATCCTTCAAGTAAGGAATAAAGCAAAAATGTCAATTAATTTCAATATTCCTTTAAATCATCACACAAATTTTTTTATTAAAAAAATTTATATTTCAAGATATATGTATGTTTTGACAACACAATAAGTATACATACATATCTCTTAAACACAATTGAGTCCATATAAATAGATTTACATTAAAGGCAAATGACTCAAGAGGTATACATGTATATCTTAAAGTTTGGCAAAATACACATATACATGAAATGAAAGCACATGATCATAAATCAAATCCAAAAAGTGGGAATACAAGTTTAAAAATGTATGTATCATCAAAACCAAGCAATACAAGCACATTTCATGGGTTCAAATAAGCATTTAAGTACAAATATAAATAGATTTATTTGTGACCCACAATATGTTCAAGTATAAATCCTAGTGTTGATAAAAACTAACATATAAACTAATATTCAAATCATGAAGCATCAATTAAATTTGAGAAAAATAGAATCATGTGTCAATCTTAAAAACTATTTGAAGAATAAATAACTAGTATAAATTGTTTTTGAGAAACTAGTTAAAGATCCTTCAAATATATCAATCTTATGTTTTTCATAAACATAACTAGACACACAAAAATTTAAGCACTCATGGTCTATAAAGCTCAAAAATAATTTTAACAAAAGTGTGAGTGTTAAACGATCATGTAACTAGTATTTTTATGGAAATAGTCATTGAAGCTCAAAAAGATGAATGACATTTTATAAAACATGAAAATTTATTTTTCTTAAAAAAATACACTTCTAGGCATATGTATGATTTATCCAATTCTAACAATACACATACATATCTCAAACATAAAGAGTCTATTAATAATGTTTGCATGAAGGCAAGAGACTCACGGGTATACATGTATATTTATTAGATTTGAATTAAAAATACATATACATGAAGTAAAGCATAAAAATGGCAAAGCATGTATAAATGAGAATCATCAAAACTAGTCTATACATATGCATATAGTGGATACAAATGAGCATGAAGTTCAAATATATATGAGTCAATTGTAGTTCACTATTTATATATGTATAAATGCAAGTTTGACACATTCTACATCTAAGCATGTAAATACCACATGAAGCACACAAAAATATGAACATGCTATATGATACATGAAATTAAAGCATGTACATAAAAGTAGGAGTTTAGAAATTGTTACCAACTCCAAAGCTCCAACCATGGTGGTCTTTCCACCAAACTCCTTGATAGCGATGCATCCAAATGTATGTCCATCATGTCCAAGTGCATCCACTACCAAGGCACGATCCTCTCACGTTTTGTGAGAGCCCTGACCTACATCAAAAGCAAATGGTGGGGGTTTTGGTACCCATATTTTCTTGGGTCCTTTGGGGTTAGTCTTGTAAGGAACCCAAACATTTTTATAATTAGCAAAATTTAGAGAATTAACATTATCATAACAAAACTTTGCTAAATGGCCTTTGCGACCACAATGTGTACATATGTACACCTTAGTATGCTTATGAGTGTGATTGTGATCGTGGTGTGCAACATAAGCATATGCATGATGTGAATGTGCATGAGTATGAGGAACTTGTTTCTTTTGAAACAAGGATTCCAATTTAGTGTGATTGAATGCACATTTGCTCAAATTAGAGCTCAAACTATTTATTTTATTTTTCAAATCTTTAATCTCATTAGTGGTGGCATGTAAAGCATGATGAGATAAAGAATCATTTTTCTTTTTATTTTTAGAAACAAAATCCTTTTCTTTTTCACAAATCTTTCTTTTTAAAGAATTATTTTCTTGAAAAACAACTTCCTTTTGTTTTTCCACCAAATCAATTTTATCCTTCAAAATAGTATTCCCTTCACACAAATCATTCAATTTAGACATAAGGGAAACATTCTCATTATTCAAAACATCTTTTTCCTTTTCTAAGCAAGCAACCTTAGTTACTAATTTTTCATTAAGCATGCAATCAAAATTCTTTTTCAAATTGTTATTTTCTTTTCTAAGCATGCAATGTTACTTCTAAATGAGTCATGTTCTATATGCATGCAAGCAATGTCCTTTTTCAAATTTTTATTTTCCTTTTTAATCATTTCATATTTCTCAAGCAATAGTTGACAAAAGTGCTAAGCTCATCATATGACATATTATCATCTTCTACCTCGGATTCGGTAGTTACCTCAAGGGGGTTATCCCCTTGGACCATATAGCACTTGTTGGAGACGTCACTTCCAACATCCGAGTCACTCCCCGCATAGTATTGATCATTTTCGCCAAGGGAGAGGAGGGTGTTCCAAACTACAAAAACCGAATCAATATTAGCAACTCTACATAAATAAACATCATCTAGGGTAGACTTTAAAGCATTAAGGGCTTTTGAGTTAGCCTCAAAATTCTTACCATCTAAACAATATGCATTATTAGTAGTGGCAAGATAAACATGAATGCCTAGGGCCTTGAGGTACAAAGACATCTTAACCTTCCAAATTTGGATGTTAAGAATGTCAAAGGTGGGTGGTGACATGAAGTCCATGGTGTGTGTACAAAATCTTGTGATTAACCTAAAAAAGAGGATCTTTAACTCTAGGTTGTTAGACCCAATATCAAGAGCACTAGCTCTGATACCAATTGTAAGTTCACCTAGAGGGGGTGAATAGGTGATGGTTAATCTAATGGTCACTTAATGCCAAATAATGCGAAAGCTAAAAACAATTATGACCTAATTAAAACTACTAAACACCACGTATAACACAAGAGTGTTGCCGAATTCCCCGTGAAGGGCTCTGGACAAACTCCTCTAGATTCCCCTTGAATGGGTTGAGGTGCCGCGTTGGCTCTCTTGGTTAAATACAAGTGTTAGCAAACAAACCCAAGCAAGTATATCATATGAGCACAAGGAATACATCATGCATATAAAGGTAAAGACAAGATAAGTAATGCAAATATAAACAAGGAGATAGAGAGAGAGAAATGGCAATCGCAAACACAAGGGTATGTTTCGAGGTTCGAGCACACTTGCTCTACATCCCCGCCTTCGACACACGAAGGATTTCCACTATACAAGATCCCAATGGATCTCTCCTCGGTGCCGCAACACCTACAAGCCCTCGGACTCCCTAGTCCCGTACACACGCAAGCCCACCGGCTCGCCGAGGCCGCACCTCGAACAACAAGTTCGCATCCGAACTCGAAACAACGCGGACACACACGTCCGCCTCCTCAAAGTACAAGAAATGATTTCTTGGTGATCTAAACACTTTGATCACCAATAAAATCACCCACTACAACACTCCTAAGGATTGAATAATCAATGGATGCTCAAGTGTTTGTGTGAGAAAAACAAGGAAAGAATCTTTGGTGAAAACTCAAGAAAATCTCTTTTACACTCTTGATAAACTCTCCTTTAATTGAAAGTATTGGCTCTAATTTTGTGGAGAAAAACCTCTGGAATGAATGGAAAAACTGGCTCTAAGAGTCTCCAAAATCTTGGCTCAAAATGACCAAACCCCCAAATTTATAGGCCAGAAAAATATAGCCGTTGGGGTCTGTCAGGCCTGCCGGTCGACCTGAGCGGTCGACCGCCAACGGTCAGAAATCTGACCGTTGGAGCCACGGTCGACCGCCTGGGTCGACCGACCCACTGGAGCTGAGAGTCGAACTCTCTGTCGGTCGACCCGTACGGTCGGCCGAACTTTCCAGAGAGCAGAGCTCTCTGGAGCGGTCGACCCGTACGGTCGGCCGTCCTCCAGTGCACAAAGGCGTGCACGTCTGTACACGTCGGTCGACCCGAGACGGTCGACCGACTTCAGATATAGTCGACTAGTTAAGTCGACTAGTCGACTTGGCTGAAACCTGAAACAGTTTTCTGGGATTAAAAAGTTAGTCTTTTTGGCTCAAATAAAATCCCATAAAATACTTAAAAATCTACAAAAATAGTTTAACCAATATACTTTGATATACAAACATGCTTGCACAAAATCAAGGCATGTTATAAAAGATTGGACTATTTTTGTAACTTGAAAATATTTGGCTCATGATAAAAACTATTTTTCCAAACAATATTTTTCCAAAACATGTTTTTCCAAATCTACATCAAATACAAAAACAATATATACTTTTAAAGCATAGTGTGTATGGATATGATCCACTACACAATCAAGATGAAATATCTATGTTTTTGACATTAAGCTCTAAATATGGTTTTGGTGAAAGATATGGCATATATAAGAATTTCCAAAAACCAAACTTGTATTTTTCCAAAATGAAAAAACTTTTCTAAACTAAAAAATCTTTTATGAAACAATTCTATCAAGAGTGTGTGTGTATATGTACTTGAGCAATCCACCACTATTCTATCCTTTACATTTTTAACTAAAACAAAAATAAAATCTTATACCTAGACACAAGTCTTCATCTTCTTGAAGTCTTCACTTGAAGGCTTCTCATCTTCTTGACTTGGTCCAAGATTGATCCAAAAGCTCTTTGGATCACACCGTACTAGCTCCAAATCTTGACATTTTATCCTTTGTTGAGCTATGCACCTACTAAGATCTTGATAATGAATCTGTCACTAATTAAACACAAGATCATTAGTAAACATAACTTCCTGAGTTGATCATCATCAAAACTAGGGTGATAGGCCTTTGGGCCAATATCTTTGGCTTTCTAGTTCACTCGAATAGTGACCTTTAGCTGGTGACTCCTAAATTAGATGGTTTTAGGGCACTAGATGAAAAACATTCCTCGAGCTTAAAAGACTCAAGTAAACAAGTTCACAAAATTAAAGGGAATTATTTTATTTTTGTCCATCATTTAGGCATGAATAATCATGTTCTTGAGGCATAATTACCCAGCTTATAAGTGATTTTTTTATTTTTTTATATTTTTGTATTTTTGGGGTTATTTTCAGTTTTGTTTCCATCCCAAAATTTGTGTAGGTGTAAAGTGCATATATCTAAGGTAAAAAATTCAAGATCAAATTATCTTTTCAATCTTACTTCCTTACCCTAAAATTTAAATAAGATCTATTATTTTGATTTGGTTTAAGAAATCATAATATTGGTCTTCTTAATTCCTAAGTTCATCTTAACTTTCTTAAAATAATTTCTCTTATTTCAAAAAGTTTTGTAAAAAGAAAATGTTTTTTATATAAAGAAAAATCTAAATTTTTTTTAAAAAAGTGTAAAAGAAAGAAAGTTTAGAACAACCTACGTTAGTAAACCCTCTCCCACACTTATCTCATGCATTATCCTCAATGCATCATGAATGTGTATATGCATGAAACAAATGGAAAGGGAAGAAAAATTACCTCATGGTGGTGATTTGGTGGTGGTCTGAATTGTCCACAAAATGTGGCTCAATCCAAAGATTGTAGATCTCGAAGAACCCCTAGTGACCTCTCTAATATGACCCACTAAAAGAATGATGGTGTATGATCTTATTTAAAAGATTATCGCCATCCAATTTTTAATTTTCAAAAATAATTATTGAGTTATTTTGTTCAACATCCTTGTCCGACAATGGAGTGTGATTTTGAAAGATGATTGATTTAGGTTCAAACAAAACATGAATAAATATCGACTCGAGAAGTTGACTTAAATCAAGTTGAGATTCAAAGCGGGAGTCGAAATTGGTTCAAAACTGGAGTACAAACCGAAGAATTGATATTCACACACTGTTCCCATCAACAGAATGTGATCCTAAAATATTTGTAATTCAATTTCATGATGTTTGGAACAGGATTCAATGTTGACTCGGGATAGTGATGACAATCAAGTAAAGATACTAGAGTCAAGATTAGATCAAATAGTGAAATAGAATTACCAACTTATGGATCAAGATCACATTCATACTCAAGCTCAATTTCGGAAAAGGATAACTTGCCAAAATGTTAAGGTGGTTTTCAAAATTTTGGGCAAGTTCAAATGGATATGGTGAAATTGAATCTTGAATTCCAAAACATATGATTCTTAGGTCAAATCGATAGAGTTAGATATCAGAATTGGTCAAAGATTGATAAGATATGGTTTCCTCATTCTTATAGTTGTGGACCAATTGGCTTAGTTGTGTGTCTAACCTATCAATAGACTGGGGAAAAGAATTTTAGTTTGAATCATTTCTTTCATACTTTGTGCAATCGGTTCTTTTTGAAAAGGTGAATATGGAAGTTGGTTTTGAAAATTATAGTGAAATTGTGAGTCTATCAAAATTGGAGATTGTCGCTCGGACTCATGCAAGAGATTCATACTCAGTTTTGACTGATGGTTGCTTATTTTGATCGGTGGAACTGAAAAAGACGAGTATGACTCTTGAAAATTTGATATAAATAAAGAGTCAAACATGTTGCTAAATTGTTGCTCAGATTCACGAAAGACTTCCATACCCTTTTCCAACTTTGTTTTTTTTTCACTTGGATGTCCTAGAAAAGAATATTTGAAGTTTGATATGGGAAGATTGTGAGTCGAGCAAGTCTTGAATTTGTTGTTGGGACTCAGTCATACTATACTCTTTTCTAGATCAAATTTTTCTTCAGTCGGTGTCACAAAAAAGGAGTTATAAAGCAAAGTTTGAGAATGAATTTTGTGGACAAGGTGGTTGAGAGTTTAACTCTGGGAGTGAACCTCCACTGACTCTGTGAATAGTAGAAATTATTTTGAAAATTATGATCATAGGATAGGGGGTTGAGTCGGATAAGTTCAATCTGATGTATGTGGGTTGTTCATTTATACAAAACTGGTTTGGAGTTAATCGAGTCAAATGAGATCGGGGTGAAATATAGATTCATATTTGGATTAAAAAAATTGTTGTTGTTGGAATTCATTTCACAATTCACTAAAATGAAAAAAAACCAACAAAAAATAAACCAAAAACAAAAGCCTATGTTAAGGTTGACTTAGACTAAGCTACTCCTAACTGGTCGATTACCTGGGAATGTTCTTGCAGGAACCGGACTACGAACTAATTAGTCAGATAGGGGCAAAACTCAGTGGGAGGTATCCGTGCGTAAGCAACGGGCCTTAATTATGTCAAACCACTGAATCTTTGAGGCTCAGCCTCTTAATCCCCAATCCTTAGACACCAATTTGGCACGAGTATGGTTCTTACAATTTTCACCCTTGGTCAATCTCTTAATGAGTCCGAAATGTCCCTAGGGGCCAACGTATAGCAAGTTTTATTTAAGTTTGGGTTGCGTGAGTGGGGAGGTGGTTTTTTGGCTAAGAGAGGGTAATGACTTTTCTACCTTATCTTTGTTGGCCCAAAGGCCTATCGCCCTAGTTTTGATGATGATCAACTCATGAAGTTATATTTACTAATGATCTTGTGCTAATTAGTGACAGATTTCATGATCAGATCTTAGTAGGTGCAAAGCTCAACAAGGTTAAAGATCAAGATTTGGAGCTTGCATGTTGTGATCCAAGGAGCTTTGGATCAAGCTTGGACCAAGTCAAGATGATGTGAAGTTTCAAGTGAGACTTCAAGAAGTTGAAGACTTGTGTCTAGGTATAAAATTTGTATTTTTGTTTTAGTAAAAATGTAAAGGATAGATAGTTGGTGATTGCTCAAGTTATATCACACACACACACTCTTGATTAGAACTCTTGATTTAAAGTGCTTTCATAAAAGATTTTGTTTAGAAAAGATTTTTATTTGGAAAAAGATTTTTCTTTAAGACAAATATTTGTTGGTTTTTGGTATTTCTATCATGTATATTCTTTAACCAAAACCAAGTTGTATACTAGATTTCAAAAACATAGATATTTCATATTGATTGTGGAGTGGATCATATCCATACACACTATGCTTTTAAATGGACTCAAATATCTTGTTTTTTGTATTTGATAAAGGTTTGGAAAAACATTTCATGGAAAATTAGGTTTTTATCAAAAGAATTTTTACCAAGTATTTTACCTTGACAGTAGTATGACACATGCTCATACTCTATGATTTTTCAAGACCAAAACATTTATCCAAGACCCAAAACCAAATCCAAATTTTCCAGGTCCTGGAAGTTCTGATTTTTTCAGAATTTCTCAGTGACCCGGTCGACCGGCAGTCGACCGGCAGTCGACCGGCAGTCGACCGGCACTCGACCGACATGCACAATTTTTTGTGCATGTGCGTATCAGTCGACCGGGACTCGACCGATACTCGACCGACCCAAACCTGTTGCTCTCTGGAAATTGCCAGTCGACCGGACCGGTCGACCGACAGTTCATTCCAAAGAGCGGTCGACTCACCAGTCGACCGGTGGCTGCAACGGTCAGAAAAATGACCGTTGGCCGGTCGACCGCGGTCGACCGACAGCACTGACTGACAGTTCCCAACGGCTCTATTTTCTGAAGCTATAAATTGGGACTTTGTCAACTGTTTTAAGGTTAAGATTTTGGAGACCTTTGAGCTAGTTTTTCCAACTGATTTCAGAAAGTTTTCTCCACATATTTGAGAGCAAATACTTCCAATCAAATAGGAAGAATTTATCAAGAGTGATAAAAGTATTTCTTGAGTTTTTCACCATAGTCTTTCCTTGCTTTTCTCACACCACACTTGAGCTATCCATTGCTAGATATTCCTATAGGTGTGTTGTAGTGAGAGTGCTCTTTAGGTGATCAAGTGTTGTGATCATCAAGAGATTTTTCTTTGTATTTGAGGAACGGGCAAGTGTGCTCGTTGTTGGTGGTTGGAGTTCGGTTGTGAACTCTTGGTGGTTCGAGGTGCGGCCTCGGCGAGTCGGTGGACTTGCGTGTGTACGGGACTTGGGAGTCCGAGGGTTTGTAGGTGTACGGCACCGAGGAGAGATCCGGTGGGATCTTGCATAGTGGAAACCCTTCGTGTGTCGAAGGCGGGGATGTAGAGCAAGTGTGCTCGAACCTCGAAACAAACCCTTTGTGTTTGCGATTGCTTACTCTTCCCTCTCTCTCTCTTTGTCCCTATTTTATATCTTGCATTCATTTATTGTGTTCATCTTATATATGCATGATATATTCCCTTGTGCTTAATTGATATATAATTGCGTGGGATTGTTTTAACACTAGTATTCAACCAAGAGAGCCAACGTGGCACCTCAACCCATTCAAGGGGAATCTAGAGGAGCTTGTCCAGAGCCTCGCAAGGGAATTCGGCAACACTCTTGAGTTATACATAAGTGTTTAATTAAAAGAAACTTTAATTTGGTCAACTTAGTTTTAATTCCGCATTATTTGTTCACAAGTGACCATTAGATTAGCCATCCACCTATTCACCCCCCTCTAGGTGATCTTACAATTGGTATCAGAGCTAGTGCTCTTGATAAGGGTCTAACAACCTAAGAGTTAAAGATCCTACATTTGGGCTAATCACAATATTTATTGTACACACACACCTCACCATGGACTTTATGTCACCACCCCTTTGACATCTTAACATCCAAATTTGGAAGGTTAAGATGTCTTTGTTCCTCAAAGGACTTGGCCTTAGTGTATATCTTGCCACAAATAATAAAGAATATTGCTTAAATGGTAAGAACATTGAGGCTAATGCAAAAGCCCTAAATGCTTTGAAGAGTACCCTAAATGATGATTACTTATTTAGGTTGCTATATTGATTCGGCTTTGTAGCTTGGAACATCATCACCTCCCTTGGCGAAAAGGATCTAATTATGCCCGGAGCGATTCGGATGTTGGAAGCGACACCTCCAACAAGTGCTACATGGTCCAAGGGATGACCCCCTGAGGTAAATACCGAATCCGATAATGAGGATGCTAGTATGTCATATGATGAGCTAAATTCTTTATGCCATTATTGCTTGAAAGATATACATATTAAGAAAGAAAATAAAATTTTGAAAAAGGACATTGCTTGCATGCATAATGAACATGATTCATGTAGAGATAACATTGCATGCTAGAAAAGAATAATAAAGATTTGAAAAAGAACATGATGCATGCATGTAGAAAATGATTCTTCATCTCATCATGCTTTTCATGCCACATCTAATGAGATTAAGAATATGAAAAATAAGATGAATTTGAGTTCAACTTTGAACTCGTGTGCATTTAACCATTCTAAGTTGGAATCCTTGTTTCAAAGAAACAAGTTCCTCATGCTCATGCACATACACATCATGCTTATGGTGCACAACACGATCACAATCACACTCATAAGCATCATGCTAAGGTGTACATTTGTACACATTGCGCCGCAAAGGCCATCTAGCAAGATATTGTTTTGATAAGAAACCATACTTATATTTTGCTAAGTATAACAAATTTTGGTTCCTTACAACAATGCTAACCCCAAAGGACCCAAGAAACATGGGTACCAAAACCCCCACCTTTGATTTGATGTAGGTGAGGGCTCTCACAAAACGTGAGAGGATTGGTGCCTTGGTAGTGAATGCAATGGATATGATGGACACTCTTGTAGATGCATTGCTATCAAGGAAATTTTGTGGAAAAATCCACCATGCTTGGAGCTTTGAAGTTGGTAACAATTTCTTAACTCCATTTTTATATACATGCTTCTACTTATTTCATACATTCATAGCATGTTCATGATTTGTTTGATTTGTGCTTCATGTGGTATTTACATGCTTAGATGTAGAATATATCAAACTTGTATCTATACATGTACAAATAGTGAATTACAATTGACTCTTAAATAATTTGAACTCATGCTCACTTGTATCCACTTTATGCATATGTATAATCTAGTTTTGATGATTCTCATTTATACATGTTTTTGCCAATTTTTTTGTGATTACTTCATGTATATGCATGCTTAATTCAAATCTAATAAATATACATGTATACCCGTGATCTCTTGCCTTCATGCAACATTTAATAGACCTTTTTATTTTTGGATATGTATGCATATTGTTAGATTTGTATAAACATACATATACCACATGAAATTGTTGATTTTAGTGAAAAATGATTTTTCATGATTTGTTGTTAAAAATTTGACTTATGATCGTTTGGGCTTCAATAACTATTTTCATGTAGATACTATTTACATAACTTTGAACACTCTATCTTTAAGAAAATATATATGTTGAGCTTTATGGAATATGAGTGCTTGAACTTTTATGTATTTAGTAGTATTCATGAAATACATATGATCTTATATTTTTTTGGATCTTTAACTAGTTTGTCAAAAAATCCATTTAAACTAGTTATCTATTCTTCAAGTATTACACATGATTCTATTTTTATGGATAAATTCTTTTGTGATTTCAAAATTTTTGATGCTACATTGTATTGAATATTAGTTTAGATGTTAGTATTTGTCAACACTTGGATTTATACTTGTACACCTTATGGACCACAAATAAATCTATATATGATTGGGTTGAATGCTTATTTGTGCCTATTAGATGTACTAGTATAGCCTTGTGTTGATGATCA
>JAVJIF010004244.1:0-66100 GCA_038442645.1 Agave tequilana
AAATTTAGATATCAACACACTTTACTTCTCGGTAGACAGTATTTCAACTATAACCAACTAGACTTGTAGAGCCTAAAGATATCTAGGCTTTTGGGCACCAACTTTTAACAAGCTAGATCAGCAAATCATAACATCCAAGTAAGTGGCTGCTAATAGAAGATGATTTAAAAAGCCTAGACTAGCAGCATAAGCACAGACTGACTTAAATCATGGATCAGTTTTAACCGACATTTCAAAATCACCTATCCTGAGAGCAAATTCCAAAGCAAGGAGCCCCCTAACTAATCATAGGGCAAGCTTGCTTGAAAACGAGCTAACTGAGAGATCAGTGTCCGTACATTAACATGAGAAAGGACTCTGATAGACATCTGCGGATTCTGGATCATGTTAATAAACAAAACAAGCAAAATTATTTCTATTACTGACAGTAAGCTCGTTACTTATCAACATGATATACATCTAATATTTTGCTCGCGCGCGCGCACTCAAAAAAAAAAAAGAAAAAGAAAAGCTGTATCTTACAAGAAGTAAACCTGTTGCTATCATATGACATATATTTAATTTTTCGTGTACGCCCGCATGCACAAGAGGGGAAAAGGAAAAGAAAAAGAAAAACTGTATCCCACTAGACAACAGACTCATTGACTATAAATATGCGTCTAACACATACATCTAGTCTTTCACATATACACAGACACATAAAACATCCTCTACTTATATTAATAAAGAGAAACCGGCAAAACCTTATCCAACTAGATGGTAGAGACATTGAGGGTCAACATGATATACATCTAAAACTTATACACACGCACATTGCATGTGTGCACGCGCACCATATCAGGAAAAACTGTATCCTGCTAGTTGGACACATTGACTACCATATGATGTACAACTACTCTTTTACTAGCACACATGGACAAAATCCTTCTGTAACCCCTAACATGTGCGCAGTGACAAGTTGATGAGCTTATCAGCACTTAAAACATCAATATCTCAAGACTGAATCAAGACGTTGCTTTGCCATGCCATTATCAAGTATCAACTCTACCAATCTGAGATCGGAAAACATTCTTAAAGACACATCATCCTCCAATATTAGCATCTATGGCTCTGTCATAGTGGACTGCTCCAAATTTCCCTAGAAAATATTGTTCATTTAAACTGAACCATTTCAATTTGCACTTATAAAACTTATTTCGAGCTTGAGCCATAACCACAATCCACCTCACAATTTGAAAGCTTAATCCTTGAAAGAAAAGAATAAAGCAGCCCCTCCATCCCAATTCCCATCCTCTTTCATATTCTACCCTTGACCTTATACAAGGTGTGAAATACTACAAAACGGAGCTTCTATTAGCATATAGTTTGGGCAACACGGACATGGATGTCACTGCCAGCACATGTGAGAATGTCAGAAACAGAAATTGATCATACTTAATCATAGAAACACAGGATAATGCAGTACAGGACACTGTGTTTTCGTGCGTGTCCAAAGCAACAGTTAACACAAAAGATATTACATGCATATTGCTAATAATATATTAAGGCTTAGGAAAGCTAAGATCATAGAAGGTGGACCTTCTCTAGGGACTATTTTAAAATTTTTGGGATTATTGTAAAAATGCTAATGAAGTAGTGAATGAATAGCACACAGAAACCTTGGCAAGTTATATAATATATCAACCAATTTGTTCAGCAATGTATGATTTAAGGTTCTTCTTCAAAATACAAACATAAACCGGAACTATGTTTGTTTGTTATGTGGGTATGAATCTCCACAAAAGAAACACATCATGTGCAGCTGTTTTCTCAGTAGTAAAATTTGACAGAAAGTGTTCTTGGTGGCATTCATGTCGGAGTATGATCCAAAATGGAGAGTAGAGCACTGAATCAAAAGTAACCAAACAGTAGAGTAGAAA
Source organism: Agave tequilana (assembly GCA_038442645.1). Lineage (NCBI taxonomy): Eukaryota > Viridiplantae > Streptophyta > Magnoliopsida > Asparagales > Asparagaceae > Agave > Agave tequilana. The sequence continues at coordinate 1,920 of JAVJIF010004244.1, forward strand.
GTAATATTGGGGATAAAGGCCAAATACAAGGCGCTCTGAATTTCTTTAATTGACATAAAGGGTAATTAGAGTAAGAGAAATGATAAACCTAATTTTAATTTTAAGGAAGGGATGGTGGTTGAGGGGTCAGGAGAGGCAGTGGCGGCGGGTTCATCATCTTTGTGCTTGATCATGCCGGAATCGACGAGGATAGGACTTCGGCGGCAAGCCAGGGGGCGAGGCCCAAGCAGAGGGCATGTGCAATTCCAAATCGAGGGCAGTTCTTGGCCCAGAGAGGCTTGAAGTGAACGGTCAAGCAGATCTTGCCGCCGCGGTACATCTGAAAAGAATTGAATTGAAATTAAGAGAAGAAAGAGAAAGAGTAGTAGTGGCGGTGGTGGTGGTAGTTACAAGATCGTACCTTGTGTGTCTTTCCGTCGAGTTGGGGAGCTCAATTTCCGGGGCGGTGGCTGGGTAAGTGACGGGGATATCGAATTGGAGGTTGAAATCGTAACGGCGGAGGTTGTGGACGTACCAGCATGTGCCGGTCCAACGTGTCCCCTCGGGGTTGGCGGCGGAGATGCGGAACCAGTCGTTGTCGTTGGACTTGTTCATGGAGGTGTAGGCGATGAGGGCACGGTACTCCTCCTTCAGCCTCTGCGTCCAGGCCGCTCCGTCCCTTGGCCCCGCCCGAGTCGATAGCAAAGGGATCTGCGTCAGCGTCGATTTCGTACACGGATCCCAACCATCCATCGCTCCTACCTCTCTTTTTTCTGCTGCTGCTGCTCTTCTCTTTCTCTCCTCTTCTCCGATCGGCGTGGGGTGTTTCCTCCTTTTCTCTCTCTCTTGTTCGTTATATATATATATATATATATATATATATATATATATTATATATATATATTATATATATATATATATATAGGGCTTACTGTACCTCAGCCTGCGGGCTGAGAGAGTTTCTCAGCCTGCGGGACGTGGCTGAATATAGGCCACACATCGGTCGCAGAGTGTGGGCGCCAAAAAAAAATCAAAAAATCCCGCCTAAACAATCGTGAATCAAAATGACAAAAATACTCCTTTTAAATGACGACTGCGACTTCTAGCATTCAAAAGTAAAAAAACATTCCATGGTCGCAGACTTAATACAGAATAAAGAATACAAGACAAAAAAAGCTATCGCATAGCAATGCGACCTCCTTCGGTACTGCGACCAAATTCGCAATCTTCTTTTATGCCTTATGTAAAAGAAGTAATTAATATTATATCTACCGTGATACAACACCAGTCTAGAAAAAAAAAGATGCACTAATGTTAATCTCGAGAAAGGAAAGATGTGCACCATACGTAATCTAAAGATATAGCCAAACAATTCTATAAAAAGTTAATTGTACTTCGGATTCTCCAGCAATAAATCTTCAATTAAATATTTAATTTTTTTTACCACTTCCTACCATACTCAACCCTCACCTGTAACAATTATTATTACTATTCATGTTCTTCCACAATATTGACCTTTATATAATGCTTGTAACTAATATATTACCTCATACCTAAAAAACTATAATTTTGCTCTTCCTTTTCAATTTGATTTCAAAAACTTCCAAAAAAAATTCATTCTTGAATCATGTCTTCCCCATCTTCTTCCTCTGAACACTCAGAATTCAACTTCAATCAATCCCCCACCGGTCCTTTGTCTTTAGGATATTCTAGTGAATCTGATACCAGTCTGGACTTCACTCCTTTTGACTATCTCACTACATCAAATAATGTATTAACTGATCCTCCTATTCATGATGATAATGAATTTTCATGTGGGTTAGTGAAGAAGACATTATTCCTCTGCCACTTGACGGAGACATGCTTGATGAAAGCATGTCCTCTGATGCTGTAGGCTCGCTTCCTAGCAACGGGTCAGACGAAGAGCTTGATAGAGACGATCCATTCTGGGAGTTCATCGGTGAAACAAAAAAACCTCAAAAACTGCAAGATGATGAGGAAATAAGTGATGAAGAGGAAGAGCAGAAGAATGAAGACGATGAATCTGCTTATGATGGTAATAATGACGAGGATTAGGATTTCCTGATCTTCTGATATTCAATTATATTTTGTCTTCTTTTAAAAGCTTTTAGTTCTATTTTTTTTTGTAAGGTCTCTTTCTCACTATATTAACTTATAAGCTCTTTTAATTACATATCCAAACTGCGACTGCTGCTCTTAAACACTGCGACCATAGTCGCAATCCTACTACGGATGCAATTTATGGTCGCAGTTAATCATTTATCAGTTCCCAATGCGACTTTAAAACTGTACTGTTTTGGAGTTCAAAGTAATTTAAAGTTATAGTGTATTAACTTTTAAACTGTTTTGGATAACTGAACAGTCACCTAGGAAGTATACAATTTTTGGGAAAAGATAGAAAATATATTTGAGAGATATTCACGTGGTCCGACAGCTTAAACCTTTTAGAATTCCGGGATTAAATACATATAAAGGGTCATGAGCAAAGGATTAAAACATACTTAGTTATTTTTTTCTCAAACTCGTTACTCTAACTGTTCCGAAAATACATTCAAAAAATGTCTTCACCATCACCACCGTCTTCACCGGAAGAAGCCAATCATCAAATGATGATTTTATGTTTAGTTCTGAAACAATGTCTTGCTATGGGTCAGAATCTGAGCTTGATACAGACGACCCTTTCTGGGAGTTCATTGATGAACCAAAACACAAACATGAAGAGGAAGAAAGCGACGATGAGACTGTACCTGAAGAGAAGGAAGAGACAGAAGACGAAAGCGATACAGAAGACGAAAGCATGACTCTTGACGACGAATCTGATTACTATGGTGATGACGACGATTAGAAGTTAAAAAATTGTATTTTGTTTTTCTTTTTAAATATATATAAATTTGTTTTCTAAAGTTATTTGTGTGAATTACATTTTTTTACTACTATGTATTGGTTGAAATACTGCGACCATGGACGCAGACTTAATAAATACAATGCGACCAAGGTAGCAGTTGCTGGTCTTTAATCTTAATCAACAACAACACTGCTACCTTGGTCGCAGTTTCTGACCGTAGTCTTTATAATATAAACTGCGACCTTGATCGCAGTTGTTGGTGTTTAGTCTTAATAAAATACACAGCGAACTTGGTCGCAGTTGCTGATCTTTACTCTTAATCAACAACATCACTGCGACCTTGGTCGCAGTTGGTGGTATTTATAAATAATCACAACACTGCGACTTTGGTCGCAGTTGATGAACGCAGTCTTAAAAAAATAATCTGCAACCTTGGTCACAGTTTTTTGGTCGCAATGTCGACCCTGGTCGCAGTTGTTTCTGTTTGCACTGTAGTCTTATGCGACCTTGGTCGCAGTGTGGTCTCTGGTCCAAGTTGTTTTGTTTGCAATGCATGGCTGCGACCAAAGGTCGTAGTTTATTAAAAAACAAATATGCTTTTTATTTATTTTCACGCATTTATCTCCAGGCATGTGAAAATGATAAAAAAACGATCTCTTATACAATAAGATTGAGAGGTTACAATATAGCAGTAGAAAGAAAACTAAACATCAAAAGAGCCATTGTTGACTAAGAGCAGTGTTGTTATTGAGGTCTTTTTATTTATGTCCAGGCATTTATCTCCAGGCATGTGAAAAATGATACAAAACGCTCTCTTATACAATAAGATTGAGTGTTACAATATAGCAGTACAAAGAAGACTAAACATCAAAAGAACTAAGAAGACTAAACATCAAAGAGCCCTTGTTGAATAAGAGCAGTGGTGTTATTGACGTCCCCGTGTATTAAAAAACTGTGGACGTCGAGGACCATGACTTCTTCCTTGTGGACGAATATCGATCAAGTTCACGGCAAAATATTCTCCCAAAGGCCCAGCGAACCTGAAAAAAGGACAATCAAGCTCTGGGTCTTCTTCGTGCATAGGGTCATCTTCATCCATGGAGGCAAGCCCCTGTTAGAGACTCTGAAGAAGGCGGAAATTCTCAGAGCAATTGCTCTCAAATGAACACAGTCTAATTATGGGCTGTTAAAGGGAGAGGGTGAGCCCTATTTATGGGCAGCCCATAATAACAGCTTCGGGAAACAGCGAATGGTGCGGGTTCATCAACGTAGACTTGACGTTAAAAAGATCTCATAAAATCTTTATGACAGGTCGCGTCTCACGGAGTGAGTCCAAGTCGCATCAGACAACAGACAACTTTTCATTTTTCATTTAGATTCAAAAAAATGACTTAATCCAAAACAACACTTAATAAAACAAGAACACGGCGACCTTGTCGCTATGCATGTTAATCTAAAGGAAAACACTTACTTAACGTACTGCGACCAAGGTCGCAGTCCATGTAAGCAACCTAAGATTGCAGTTGCTGGCCATCTTTATCAACAACAACACTGCGACCTTGGTCGCATTTAATCATGTACACTGCGACCATCTTTATCCTTAACAACACTGCGACCTTGGTCGCAGTTAATAATTATATTACTTCACCCTTATAAATTTTTAAAATGAAAGGTTGCGACATTGGTTGCAGTTGCTGGACGCAGACTTAATAAATACACTGCGACCTTGGTCGCAGTTGCTGGACTTTAGTCTTACTCAACAACAACACTGCTACCTTGGTCGCAATTTCTGACCGTAGTCTTAATAAAAATAAACTGCGACCTTGATCGCAGTTGTTGCTGTTTAGTCTTAATAAAATACACAGCGACCTTGGTCGCAGTTGCTGGTATTTACTCTTAATCAACATCACTGCGACCTTGGTCGCAGTTGGTGGTCTTTATAAATAATCAACAACAACACTGCGACTTTGGTCGCAGTTGATGGCCGCAGTCTTAAAAAATAATCTCCAATCTTGGTCGCTATTGCTGGTTTTTAGTCTTAATCAACAACAACACTGCGACGATGTGACACGTCACCGCAACAGTTGCTTAGTCGCAGTCTTTGGTCGCAGTGTCGACCTGGTCACAGTAGTTACTGTTTGCAATGTATCTTATGCGACCTTGGTCGCAGTGTCATCTATGATCATAGTTGTTTTGTTTGCAATGCATGGCTGCGAAAAAGTTCGTAGTTTATTAAAAAAACAAATATGCTTTTTATTTATGTCCAGGCATTTATCTCCAGGCATGTGCAAATGATACAAAACGATCTCTTATACAATAAGATTGAGTGTTACAAATACAGCAGTACAAAAGAAGACTAAAACATCAGAAAAATCCCTTATTGATTAAGAGCAATCTTCTTCTTGAGGTCTGGTGGCAGCAGAATCAATAAGATTGAGTGTTACAAAGAAGACTAAAAATCAAAGTAGCCAAGAAGACTAAACATCAAAAAATCCCTTGTTGACTAAGAGCAATCTTCTTCTTGAGGTCTGGTGGCAGCAGAATCAATAAGATTGAGTGTTACAAAGAAGACTAAACATCAAAGTATCCAAGAAGACAAAACATCAAAAGAGCCAAGAAGAGCCCTTATTGACTACTAAGAGCAATCTTCTCCTGGAGGTCTGGTGGCAGCAGAATCTTTCGTTTATGAACATCTCTTCACCAGAAGGTTATCCAGTGAGCATGGAGTTTCCTTGATGTGACTTCTGGGGTAAGAGAGGGAGAGTGAGACCTCACAAGGTATGCTACCCACCACTATATCCACCACATCCCCCGCCGCCATACCCACTCTGACCATCCGTTACCAGCAAGCTTGACTGGTGCATCAAGTCAGAGCAGATCTCGGTGAGGATTAAGTCCTCGTCAGGGATCATGACTTCTTCCCTTGTGAACGACGAGGACCATGACTTCTTCCCTTGTGGACGATGAGGTCTATGACTTCTTTCCTTGTGGACGAACATCGATCAAGTTCGTCAATAGGGTCATCTTCATCCATGGAGGCAGGCCCCTGTTAGAGACTCTGAAGAAGACGGAAATTCTCAGAGCAATTGCTCTCGAAAGAAAACAGTCTAATTATGGACTGTTAAAGGGAGAGCGTGAGCCCTATTTATAGGCAGCCCATAATAACCATAATTAATGGTTCATTAATCAGAATCGTCGGCATTAATGGTCTCCAACCGCCAGCGCCGGTTTGGCATTAAAAGACATTAACGCCTAAACCCAATGAAGAAACCGACGCGTAGACAACCGCTTCGGGAAACAACTAATGGTGCGGGGTTCGTCAACATAGACTTGACGTTAAAAGATCTCATAAAATCTTTATGACAGGTCGCGTCTCACGGACTGACTCCAAGTCGCATCAGACAACAGACAACTTTTCATTTTTCATTTAGATTCAAAAAATGACTTAATCCAAAAAACAACACTTAATAAAACAACACTTACTTAACGTACTGCGACCAAAGTCGCAGTCCACGTAATGCAACCCTAGATTGCAGTTGCTGGCCATCTTTATCAATAACAACACTGCGACCTTGGTCGCAATTAACCATGTACACTGCGACAAAAGACTTTGGCTAAGGTCGCAGTTTAAATGTACAATGCGACCAAAGACTCTGACTACATTATATTCAAAAAAAATAATTACTTAACGTACTGCGACCAAAGTCGCAGTCCATGTAATGCAACCCTAGATTGCAGTTGCTGGCCATCTTTATCAATAACAACACTGCGACCTTGGTCGCATTTCACCATGTACACTGCGACCAAAGACTTTGACTAAGGTCGCAGTTTAAATGTACAATGCGACCAAAGACTCTGACTACATCATATACAAAAAAAATTAAACTATAAAGTAGAATTTTATCGCAGGCTGAAAACATTGATCTGAAAAGATTTTATATTTTCAAAAAAAAATTTATCCCAGGCTGAAAAGGAGAACTACATCTTTCAAAAAAGAGGTAAAGAAATAAGGCGAAAAGTAATTTATATCCTATAAAGAGCGGCAAAATAAAAGGGGGGGAAAATAATAATAAACAATAAGGAAAAGTTATCATAAGGGGTATTTGGTAATTTAACTTCTCCCTAAAAGCGGGCCGCAAGTCAGTGAGGTGACAAATCGAGCCACGTCACCGCAGGCTGAGAGAGTACTCTCAGCCCGCGGGCTGATATACATTTTTCTCATATATATATATATATATATATATATATATATATATATATATATATATATATATATATATATAGAAATGTAAATCAGCTGACACAGGAGGCAAATTCGTCCTATGTCGCACTCAAAAATCATATTTCCCGAATGAATTTTCAAGATCCGACCGTACATTATCATCTTCATATTCTAAGATATACACATATAAAAATCAAGTGATTTGAAGTTCGTTGACTCATTGATCTAAACATTCTATTTTGTTCTATTGTTAAAAAACCGTTAATGTTTGAACCCAAAAAAATGTAGTAAACAAACTTCAAATCACTTGATTTTTTATATGTATATATCATAGAATATGAAGATGATAATGTGTGGTCGGATCTTGAAAATTCATTCGGGAAATATGATTTTTGAGTGCGATATAGGAGGAGTTGCCTCCTATGTCAGCTGATTTACATTTCTCTCATATATATATATATATATATATATATATAATATATATATATATATATATATATATATAATATATATGAGAAAATGTATATCAGCCTGCTGAGAGAACTCTCTCAGTCTGCGGTGACGTGGCTCAATTTTGTCACCCCACTAACTTGCGGCCCGCTTATAGGAAGAAGTTAAATTTCTAAATACCCCTTATGGAAAGCTACCCTTTCGGTAACTTTCGTTATTGTTTATTATTATTTGCCCACAAGGCAATTTTTGGACCGCTCGTTGTCAGATTTAGGTTATTATTTATTATTATTTTTCTCCTTTTTTGCCGCTCTTATAGGATTTAGGCTATTATTTATAAATTATTTACAGTGCAAATGTAAACAAAGGTCGCATAAGTCTACAGTGCAAACATAGACATCTGCGACCATGGTCTACACTGCGACCAAGGTCGCAATCATCTACAGTGCAAATATAAACAACTGTGACCAGGGTCGACACTGCGACCAAGGTCGCTTAAGTATACGCAATCATCTACAGTGCAAATATAAACAACTGCGACCAGGGTCGACACTGCGACCATGGTCGCATAAGTATACAGTGCAAACATAAACAACTGCGACCCGGGTTGACACTGCGACCAAGGTCGCATAAGACTACAGTGCAAACATAATCAACTGCGACCTCGCATAAGTATACAGTACAAACATAAACAACTGCGACCAGGGTCGACACTGCGACCATGGTCGCATAAGTATACAGTGCAAACATAAACAACTGCGACCCGGGTTGACACTGCGACAAGGTCGCATAAGACTACAGTGCAAACATAATCAACTGCGACCCGGAATTAAAAAATGACGTTAAATACACTGCGACCATGGTCGCAGGACACTACAACGCATATTGAGACAACTGCGACCCATGTCACAGTATGTAATAAAAAAAAAGGACCTTTCATATACTGCGACCAACGTCACATTTGTATAAAATAAAGACCAAAAAAAAATTAAAAAACTCTACGATCTAAGTCGAACAGATCTGCAACTATAATTTTAACTACTGCGAACGAGTTCGACAAATAGTATATGAAAAAAATTTGGCTTAAAAAAATATTAGTAAGGTCGCATACATATACATCGCTTTTTCAAAAAATACTGTGACTATGGTAAAAATAAAAGGAAATGTTTTTACATTAGGTAAAAAGTTGTGAGTGAGGGTATTTTTGGAAAATACAATGTTGAGGTGACTGACATTAAATTAGGCGGGATTGTTCAGGTTTTTGTCCGCCAAAATTTATGACAGATTTGTGGATCTGATGTTGTCACGTCCCGTCGGCTGAGAAAGTTCTCTCAGCCGCAGGCTGAGGTACAGTAACCCATATATATATATATATATATATATATATATATATATATATATATATATATATATAGTGAGTTGATCCTCTAAGAACGGTTCTCACGGATTCCTGTAAGAACTTTCACGTGAGTCGTCAGATCTGATAGAGATCTGGTTTTATTTGATTTGATCTATCAGATCCGACGACCCACGTGAAAGTTCTCACAGGAATCCGTGAGAACCGTTCTTAGAGGATCAACTCAATATATACACACACACACACCCAAAGGCCACTTGACTCGTTAGACCGTGGGGTTCACCGTTATGAATATCTTGATTGATATTTGCCTCCGAAATTTTAAAGGTGTAGAAAAATTTCTTAATACAGAATGCACGACTCCAGACCTCACGGAATGGTATAATGCACTAAGTAGCCGCGATACCAATATAAATTCTAGTTGAATAATAGTGACAATAGTAATCCATCTACTCAGAAACAAGTGGCGTTAGACTACGGCAGGCTCAGGCCCAGGCTAATTATGTGGTCCTAGAAAGGGAATATAATAAGATTCATCACTCAAACTTGAATTGCTCCTTTTCTTTTTCTTTTTCTTTTTCTTTTTCTCTTTTACTTTTTGGTGAAATCAACTCTAATCAAATCGAATCTGTGGTACTACAAGGAAGGAAAGAAGAGGCGACCGATCGAGATCAGATCTGCTCTGCCCTGCTCTTTATGGGCTAATGTATTCTAATTCCTAATAATTCATGAATCAGAGAAGAATAGGATTTTTGTTTCAGTCCATCTTTCTTTAAAATGGGAAAAAAAGGAGAAGAAAAAAAAAGGACAAAAAAAAAAGTTTTTTGGGTGAGCGATTTGGTGTCTTGAAGTTCAGACTGCTGCTTTTTCACCTTCTTCTTCCTTTCTTGTGGTTTTGACCATGTTTAGTTGTTTCCGGTACCGCTGCTGCTGTAAACAGAGAGATAATCGCATTTTCAGTAATTTAATTTAATAATTTGGCAAGCAAGAGAAAATAACCCGTCCGGACGGGAGCCACATTCTAAGGTTTTTTTTTGTTTCCTTTTTTTGCTTGAATCATAGAACTGCCCACACAACAGTCCCTTCCATCATTGTTCAAAATAAATTCCTTCTAACAACCAACAACAACAACAATAATATATACCTAGATTGCATAATGCTAATAAGCATAGTACTGTGCTAAATATACTTGTATTCAATTTGGGTTTCACATCATCAAGACAAGTAAAAAATTTAAAAGAACTGCCTATCACCTGCTTTATATAGTTTGAAATATATTTCATGAACATTGGAGCTCTCTTGAATGAAATAATGGCGCATAATTGCTCAAGGGTGAGCTTTCCTCTTTGGATTATGGTAATTGCACATTGCCATAAGGCTTGCCTCCTCTTTCACAGCAACAACAACAACAGCAGCAAGAACAAAAATAATTATACATCCATTACTGTAGAACGTTTTGTTAGCTCATGAGGCTGCAGGAACACACACCACAAATTGTCAAAATTGTGATGGTGCGATACGAAATCTTCAAATATTTACAACTCAAAAAGGAAGCACCATCCAAATTACCACTGCATTTTTGTTATGTATGTTAATTTCAGGTCCATCTCATTTTACACTATGGATTTGTTTTTACCGAGTTGGGATTAGCAGCATAAGGTTCACTGTTATGGCCAGACAAAGAAAAAGGCAAGGAAAAAGGAAAAAGTGCCACATCGAAAAAGCTGATAGGCCGACTCATAAAACTCGTTGAGCAGCCGATGTCTACGACAAGAATAAACTTAATGACAAAAATATAGTAAAATCAATAAAATTCCTAAGGTACTAACAGCATTCTGTACCACATGAATACTAATGAGTAAAAGAACAAATCTCAGAAACCTAAGAAGCTCAAAAGAATAAAATCAGTCTATTAGTTCGCACTGCTTTTATCCTCAGGGAGCTTCTCCTGGGCAACATCACTTGGAAGATCAGGTCCACTGGGAATCTTTCCTGGATAATTGCTTACAGGGGCATCTGACCCAGCCATACTGAAAGCATTGGCAGCATCATGTAAAAATCCCTAAGTAGTACATGAATTAGAACCAAATAGCTCTACTATAATTGAAACTCACCTTCTGTCAACCAACACCATTGAGCGCAGCTCACAATTGGCAAAGCTGTACAAGAAGACACTTGATAAGAAAAGCGACCAAATATAGCAAGATCTGGTCTCCCGCCACAACAGTTGTTGCAGGATACTCAACTGGAAATTTAACCCTATAGCAGACTCAATGCATGCAGAATCAGAAGCACTGTAAACATTGGCATGAATAAAGCAAGGTTACCTGTTGCAACAAACTATGCAGTGTATTCCAGATGTCACCATCCCCTCAATGCCCTTCTAATCCTATTTTTTTCCCTGTGGGTTTTTTGGGTTCATTGGGTACCTATGTAACCTATTAACATGTTATGCCTCGGGTGTCAAATGAATGAGCCGCTAGTGAACAGCGGGTTCGGCTAATAAACGAGCCGAATTTGAGCCCAAAATTGAGCTCGAGTATAAACAAGCCAAATTCAAACTAGGCTTGCTCGCTCAAGTTTGCTTCAAATAAGGTTGATATATCTCTATGTACACACATGTATGAGATATTAATAAACATGAATAAGAGTGAGAATTTAAAAGTATATTATTTCTCTAGGTATACATGTATTAATCACAAATATAATTATGAACATCTACTGAATATGAACATGATTATGAGATTTGAAAGTACATAATTTTTCTTCAAGTTATTTTAATAAGACTTTCTTTTAATTCTTTAAGTTCATGTTCTCATTTGTTCTAATAATAGTGAAGATAATATTCTTATTAATGAACAGCAAGTTGAATCAATGGCAAAGTGATTGGCCTGATTTTGGTTCTTTTACATTTCCCAGCTTTCACGAGCCAAACACGAACATTCGGAACTCAAATCGAGTTGAACTCAAGCACTCCACTAAAGCTCAAAAATATAAATAAGCCAAACTCAAACAGAGTTAGCTCACTCGAGTTCAGATCAGTTACACCCCTAGTTATGCCTGGCCTAACGAAACATGCTAAAAACTACAAGGGTTTACAATATAAACACTCATCAGATAGTTGTCCTTTTCAAGGTTTTCACAAGGTTGAAGTAACTCACTTCATTTCCAAATAATGCTATTAATATGGGTGGAACTTGATTAAATAATTATCAAATAATTCGATACTTACTCGTCTAAATATTCTTTCCAATTTGATTCAGGCAAGTCGTTTCAGAAAAATGAAACACGCCTTAGTATTCTCTTAATAAAAGAGATTGAATGTAATAATTCACATATTTGATTTGTTTGATTGTTGTGTATTTGTTTAGTAGATATACACTCTGCCACTGAGTTTAATATTGTTGTTGCTAATGTTGTATTGTGCATAAAAATAAGTAGAAATTATAGCAAAAGAAAATGGTGAAATGAATAATTCCTAAATCAAATTCTTTAGTCAAATATCTGAAGTGTAGATTTGTAAACAGATAATTCATCATCGTCATCATCATCGTCTAGTTTTTTTCTCTCATCAAGATAGGGTTCGCTACATAGCAAGAAAATTATGAACTAGGGCTTGTGATGTAGAACAGGAAGGGAAAAGAAGGAAAAGAGAAAGAAAATTAGGGTTTTTGAGGGGCGGAAGATGGATTTGGCTTCAGCACCCAAGAGATCTCTCTCCCACTCTGCACATCATCATGCAAAAATTCAAAAATTAGATTACACATCAGCATGCTAAACAAAAGTTTCATTTAATCAAATCATCATAGTCTACCGAATGAACTACATGTCTTGACCTTAAATAGACCGACACACTAAGAAATTCCCCCATCACAACCGATGTGGGACTAAATAAATAAACAAAACAAACACAACTAAAGAACAAGAAGGGGAAAGAGAAAGAGGAAAAAATTAGGATTTTAATAAGATAAAAATGGAATACGGGCGTCAGCACTTAGGAGATCTCTCTCTCACTCTGCACATCACCATAGAAAGATTCAAAATTGGATAGCACGTCAGCATGCTAAACAAAAGTTTCATTTAATCAAATTATCATAGTCTACCGAATGAATTACGGATCTTTGCCTTAAATAGGGCCATACACTAAGAGATTCTCCATCACAACCGATGTGAGACTAAATAAATAAAATAAAATAAACACAACTAAAGATACTAAAGCAATACCCATCATTCTCTCCGGCTTAAAAGCATTCATCTCCGGTGAATGCAGTGATGGCAAATGGCAAGCATGATCGGGTCGAATTGAACTGTCTTCTCACATATATCATCTCAATCAGGTCATGGTGGAGGTCGAGGAGCCAACATTCACGTCACTTTTCAACCAAGGTAGTGGAGGTGGAACGAGCTTCCATGATGGATCAACAACAGTCGAACGAAAGCTCGAATAGGATACAGGTAGCAGGCAGAAACGACTCATCCCCACTCCCCACTGAAGCTGAACCAATACCAGGATCACATGGGATGTCTAGCTCGTCGGTAATGGAAGCACTCCTCTTTGAAATCCTAATGAGACATGTACACCGAGTATGTAACTTTCTCGCGATCTCAGAGTAACTCGTCAGAATCACTTCACTGTCAAATGCAAATTCTTGCAACACACTATATTGATATGTAGAAAATTTATACTTATCATTATAATTTGCTAATTGTCTAATGATATCATCAAATACAACAGGCAAATGCAATGCAGTAGATACTCTAGCATAACTCCTGAAGGTAAGAAAAAGAGATACAAAGGGATACATATGATGCCTAGAAAGATATGCAACAGGATCTGTTAGTGAGATACCAGATTCAGGACAAATTTCTAAACTCCCAATAAAAGGACAAAAGTTAGAAGCTTCCCAGTGGATCATAGTAAAGAACTCCAAAAGTTGACTAGGAGGGTAACTAAAAATAGTCACTGTATACTCAACTACTGGCTTACACTCAACATCACTAGTATCATTATCATGGGTATAGACATCAGTAGGTATATGTGTGCTAGATTAGACTCGACTCGCACATCTACATCATCATTGGTATTCTCAAAAAACTAATACATTTCATCAATAATCTGTGTATGGGAATTGGCTAGTGGATCCTCAACGACATTAGTAATAATTGAGGAAACATAAACATCCTCAACAGCCTTGAGACTCTAACATCATCACTAGAAACGTTATTAATATGTCGACTCTCGCCTCGTGATTCTATCCTCTTTAATGTAAAATTGCAAACTCCTCTTTAATGTAAAATTGCAAACCCGAGCTAGTTCGAGGATAAGGTCAAGTTTCTCTAGCATGCGATCAAGGTTCTCTTTCATGTCTGCTCGACTAGCCAAATGAATGTGCACTAATACTAATACACGACAAAAAAAACTCACAAATGCAACACGAGTTTTAGATTCAAACAAACCTAAATGAACACGCTAAATGATGAGAATTAAAATTTTCTAAAAGTATAATTTCTAGCTGTAAAGAAAATACAAACTAAAATGATGAAAAAGTGACAAACATTGAAACAATCAAGAAAAAGAAATAACAATTTAACTAGCAAATTTTAGCTATTTAATAGTAATTGCTAGAAAATTAATAATCGACAAATCACTTCAAGTTAGGAATCACCTGAGGGGTGAGTTATTCAAGCCCAAATACCGAGTTCATTTAAGATCCCTCGAGAAATATCCACACCGCAGAGCTGAAAGTCACCAATGAGGTCCTGGAATAGTGGTACTGCAAGCTGGGAGAAGACTGCTTCAAAAATGGCTCAAATCGGCTCTAGAATGTGTCTGCTCAGTCTGTTGTTGAGTCGGCTGAGTCGACTCAGTCAGTCTAAGCCGGGTCTGCTTAGTAGGCGAAACCGGGTCGGGTTCACCTAAGGCAAAGCGGTTCGGGTCAACTGGTTGAATCCGACCCAATTGTGACCTGCTAATTTAAGTTGCGGGTCGAACTCACTTTGCCCTATCGGGTTTGAGTGGATCGGGTTTGAGAGTTTAACCCGCAACCCACTTGACCTTTTCTTTTTCCTCTCGACACCTTGGTTTGAGAGGGATAACGGCAAGGGCGACGGTGACAGCGATGGCACAGACAGACAGCGGTGACGTCGACAATGTCGGACGATGACTGCGGTGAGGATAGTGGCAGTGATGACAAGGCATCAACGACAAGATGGTGGTGACATCGACAAGCCGGCGACAAAGAAAAGACGTTGGCGAGGATCTCCGGTGAAGGCAGAGATGGCGTATCGACGCGGTGATGACGAAGGAGAGTTGTCACGTGGCGGCGACAAGAGATAGATCTGAGACGGCGGCAAAGATCTGAAGAAGATGACAAGATGGCAACAACGGTTGTTGATGGAGGGTGTCAGCGGTGGCGTCTGGAGGCTAAGACGATGACAGCAATATCTCCTCGACGAGATCTACTAGTCAACGATGTACTCTGAGAGCTTCGGAGTCATCAACGAGTTATGAGGTTTCGAGTGTTGGTGATGACGTGTCATCGATCTACTATCACGGCAGGAAGAAGATGAGGAAGATGGAGACGTCAAAGAGGTTGGCGTGGCGTCGGTGGCAAGGTCGTAGGTCGTCGGCGAGGTCATCGAAGTGCTTTTGTCGCCGAGGTGTGATCACGGTGATTGTTGGTGATGCCGAAGAAGGATCCGATTGGCAGCGTTGTCTTGCTGCAGGCGAAGATGATGAGGTGATGTCGGTGGCAGTTTCCCAATGAAGGAATTAGGGTAAGGGTTAGGTTGATGAGGGGAAGGAGATGAACATAGGGGTTTGGAAATTTTTGGGTTTTTTATTTCTTTTTATTTCTTTTTCTTTTTTCTTTTTTCTTTTTGAAACTGGAGAAGAGAAAGTGGGAAAAAGTATCTTGAGTTTTGGAAATTTTTTTTGAAGAACAGGTCTAGAGCTTAGAGAGAGGCTAGGGTTCTTGTGGAGGGGGAGTTTTTTTGGTGAAGGAAGAATAAGAGCAGGATTTTAGCTCTGACATCAAATTGATGTAGAATGGGAAAGGGAAAGAGAAAGAATGAAAGAAAAATTAAGATTTTAAGGAGATAAAGATAAAATTCGTGTTCTTAAGGAGATAAAGATAGAATTCGTGTTTCAACACATGGGAGATCTATCTCACTCTGCACATCACCATGCAAAGATTCAAAATTGGATAGCACATCAGCATGCTAAATGAAGATTTCATTTGATCAAATCATCATGGTCTACCGAATGAACTACAGGTCTTGGCCTTAAATAGGCTCACACACTAAGAGGTTCTCCCATCACAACCGATGTGAGACTAAATAACAAAACAAAACAAACACAATTAAAGAAACTAAAGCAATCCCCGTCAGCTTGCCTAATCCTAAAAAGGGCAAGTTGGCACCCTCAATTCTCCTAGACTTGGAAAAATGTCTAAAAACATAAAAAAATATGATAAATTTGCTATGAATAATTGTATTCAACTTTGAGGCACACAATATAAAGAGTAAAAATGAATGCATTTCCCTTGTAAAGACAAATAATTCCCAAGTACAAAATCAAATAATATCAATCAAATAGAACTAATTCTTTAATCAAATAATTCACAAACTATCTGAACGTTAAATAAAAAATACAAATATACATTGGAGTATTTCAAGCAACTTTGAGTTTGAATTTGAAGATTACAAGTGTGATTTCAAATATGAATATCCTAGTATCAATTTGTTCAATTCCAGCCCTAACTATCAAGATATAGTTATTCCTATAAGTACTTGGGTTCGATCACTTCGACACCCGTTTTACAAATGAAGTTTCCTTTGCCTAGGTCTAATAAAAACCAAGTGGAAGTCAAGCCTTCACAAACCCTCGAACTGTAAAGACATTAGGATATTAGAATTTTAGTTATTTAAGGTTTTGATTAGTGTTTTAGATTTTTCCTCTTGCCACTATTTAGAACTAATCTAAAGGAAATCGCAATGCGCATGTAATTTTAAAATATTCTATTTGGATTCTCCTACAATTATTTGTATACATATATATAACACATGAGCAATGCCAAGTCAAGATGCCTTGTGATCATGGCAATCAAGGAGAAAAAGGCAAAGAAGTTAAAAAGAAGGAAAGAACAAATAATAAAAAGAGAAAAATACAAATAACTAATAGAAAAAATAAAAGGGGAAATTAATAGAAAGTTTACAACTGGGAGGCAGAATAAGACAAAATAAGAGAAGCCAAAGAGAACTGTAGATGAAGAGCATAAAACCTAATGTCAATACGACTTAAATTAAGGGAACAATTACTATGTGTTTCCCAACACTTCTTTGTTCCGGGAGTTGGAGACAAATTATGTTGAATCATGGAAAAACAAGATAGGCTGCTTATACTTTTTGCATATAAAGCTGAAAATTTTCACTCCAGACATGGTAGCATTTTTTTCATCAAAGAAGCAAATCCCTTCAAGCAACTGACTATATTTCGGAATCACTTAGAAAATGGAGCACTGGCTCATTGCTTTTATGAACTTATATGCTGAATTTGATAATAGTACAAGCATGGTTTCAAATATCGCCTAATTCCGATATATCGGTAATATCGTATTGGAATTTGAGGTATCCGATACGACATTAATCCTGATATTTGGGCTGATATTGCCGATATTGACGATATTATAGTAAAATTTATTGGCCAATACCGATGCTAATAACGAGATATTAAACCATGCGTACAAGAAAAAGATTTGGTTAAGACGTGTAAAAATTGAGAATATGCATAACAAAGACCACTCAGTTTGAATATCAATTTTATCTCTGAGTCAACTAGAAAATGGATTACTTCTTATATTAACTCTCAGTACAAAATACAGAAAATAGTTTACTTAGGATAGCATATTGAATTAAATTTTAACCATATAATAATAAAACAAAGTATGTTTAATGAATAACTACACAATACTTTGCTGAAAAGAGTGATTTTGTTCTTTAGGCCTCCTAAGTCCCAACTTTGGCCACATTAAATAGATGGACAGGGCCATTGAAATTCAAATAGATATGGGGAAAAAAAAGATTTTTGAGTTTGGTTTTCGAGTAAACCCATTGACTCTCCTCAGATCTAAAAGGAAGGTAACTTTTCAAATTCAAGTGTTTTTCTTTGCTGGTTAGTTGAAAATCAAAGGCAAATGGCAGGGTAAACCAAAATCTGCAAATAAAATAATGGATAACTTTGTACTTTTACAATATCAGATCGATAAATATCAATTGATTTCTCAACTAATTCATATCCTCTCTATTTTATATCTTTCTACAATGAAAAATAACACACCCCCCCCCCCCCCCCAAAAAAAAAAAAAAAAAAAAACCACCCAAAAAAAAAAATCTTGTACTTTTCCTCCTACCTAAAATTTCAACTGTAATAATCTCATGGAAATGTTTCTTTCCTACCTTATAGAAAAGTTACCTAACGTCCACTGCATGTGCCTATAAACTATGATATGTAGTCATCTAAGTATATAATAAAAAACGTCGATATATTAATCACGGGAGTAACTATGATCGTTGTCTGCTTGTGTGTGTTATTAGCTATCAATGAAAACATGAGTACATTATTCTCTAAATATGTTATGTATTATAGTATAAGTGTGTAACATAGAGTTGAAGAAATACATGGCATAGATAATCACTTGCTAAGTGAAACTGCCTACGGCCTGCATGGATGGCTTGATAATACATGTGTTTGGTTGCCCCTCTATTCAACTGGTTAAGGTGGAGAATAAACTCGCAGCTAAAAATCCACCATTTTGCATAACTTCAAAGAGAAAACTGAACTTCAGGTCCCCCCCCAAAAGACAAATGATATGAGAAGAAAAGAAAATATCAAGGATGTGATGATAACAGATGATGACAATGAAAAAAAGAAGATAAGAAAATAAGATCTGATCTAAGTGAAGGATCCATGCAATGGGGATCAACTGTTTGTATCCAGATGAGTCCAGATCAGGTAACTTTTATGGTGGTAAACCAACATTAAGAAACAGTTCCTAACTGACCTTTTTCCCCTATGAACAGAAGGCTATCGATCTATTAAAATAAAGGATTTTAATCCACTTTCCAAGGAGAAAACCATAAGAGTGATTACAACAGTTAATTGGAAAAGAGATAAGGTAGAAAGTTTCCCTAACTACACTTGATGTTAAAACAAAACCAAAAAAAAACCTTTGAAGGGGAAAAAGGTAAGAAGGATGCCACAAATTGTTGTTTTAACAGTTTACTGTACAAAAAGACAAAGAAAGACCAAAGTGCTTACTGTTTGCTGATTTCATCCTTGATTAAAGGATGACAACCATTCCCAAAGTGCTGTAATGTGTGGAACAAAAATCCACTATGGGTAACAATTGCAATTTCCTTCTCCTTTCGTGTCCACAACCTGAAAGCAAATTGCAATTAATATGATCCCATGCTCTGTATCAGACATTGCTCAAGTGTTATCAAGGTAGGATAAGACATTCAATCAATCAATGATTTTGGACACACAATGATGCAAGTTAGATTCCATAACCATATCTAAAAATCAAGCCTTCTAACAAGGATTCATCAATTAGTATGATTTCATGCTCTGCATCTAAAATTGCTTAATTATTATCAAGGTAGGATTATACAAATTCTATAACTGCACCTAACCACCAAGCCTTCTAACAGCAATGTGGGATGAGTTTGATGAATCATTTCCAAATCATTACTACCGAGCAACAAATACTTAACCTTTTGCAGAAACAACAAGATAATAACAGACATAAAAGTCTTTGCACCAAAAATCTCCAAGTCTCATACATGAAACCTTTCTCCATTAAGCTTGTTGAGTGCTCTCCCCTAAATTAGCAAGTCTCATATCCTTCTTTATTGCCTTACTCAATGTCCATTCAGATCCACACTTAGCTGCTCCTTTAATTACAATCCTATCATTAGTAATTGGTGCACTCACTGGTTACAATTGCGCATGTTAAACCATTTCAAGCGATTACAACAGACCAATGCTCTAAACAAAAAAAGAAAAACGAAACGAAACCATAAGTAATATGAAGAAGTGCCTTAATGCTGTGACTTTTCTTCACATCCTAAGTTCACATTGCTGATTGTTCATAAATTAAGTGGAAAAGTGATGATGGCTACATTGATGCTCTTAATGCTTGTTCAGCTATTATGATGCAGGGAAAAATTTTGATTATAGAATGATACTATAAAAAAGCTTTTACCAATTAAAAAACTTCATTCCTCTAACTGCAACTTCTTCGTTTGGCTCTCTTATATCAGCTTTCCACAAAACATCTTCATCATTTTCTATCTGGATACGATGACAAAATTATTCACAACCTTCCTTGAAGAACAAAATTTTTCAGAGTATCTCGATTTCATTTGTAATCAAGACAGATGACATAGTAAATACTTCAAAAATCATGATGATACTCACCAGTGAAAAATCAACTGCGGGAAAAAGAGATTGATATTCACTTATACTTCTCCGTTTATCACAAGGATGGACTCCCTGCAGTTGGAGAAAATATACTTTATTATGCAAGAGTTTTTACATGTGAAAATATGTATGTTAAATAAGGGTTAAGGATAGGAATATGGTTCCCAAATTGAATCGGAATGTGCGTGTGTGTGTGAAACAAAGCAAAGATTTTAAACTTCTCAATAACTATTACCAAAAACAGTTTATCTATAAACATGAAACTAACTTGAGATGCAGATCAGAAACCATATTAAACACAATATTGACATCAAGATCCAAAGTGGCAGAAAACAAAGGAAAAAGTTCATGCTTTATTGAATTGTTTAATGGAATTGTTTTGCCCATCTGAGTTTATGTAATTAATAAAAACAAAGCATATGGAGATACCAAATGCTCTCGGCAGTGTTCCACTGCTATAAAAGGTGGACAATTCAAACTTGAAATTGCAGAACGGCCACTATTCCCAGCATTTTCCACCATTAAGGGAGGCACATCCACGCCGTCCATGAAGTTGTCACCTCCAAAGGCACCAACTGCGGTTTGCATTGTTCTGCAATACCAACAGTATCCAACAAGCAGAATTAGGATCACATGTAATTTAGATAAACTTCCTTCCAATGTTAGCTGAACTGATAAACCTCATGAAAAAAATCAGCATAGATAGCTATAAGAACACCAATGACTTTCAACAACTACCCCTGAGTTGTAAATAGGCTCGGAGAACTTGAGACTAGGCTCAGGATAAAAGCTCACTCAGGTTAATTTGATAACCTAAATAAATGAGATTGAAGGAAAAAATTAGCTTGTTTAAATAATTTGAATGAACTTGAGCAGAGCTAGGCTCGGTTGGCTCTCGAGCTCGATTAAGAGGCTCGGTTGGATTGGATATCTTACATACATTTATTCTTATATTAATACTTTTAAATCTATATTACGTTGATATTTTCATTTAAACAATCCATTTGCACTCATTACATACTTCATAATCAGAAAGAACACTTTCTTACAAAAGAAGATAGCATAACAAAATTCTCAGTTCCGTTGAAACCTCTGGAACTCCTCTTCAGGCCTAGGCCTGTAAAGTTTGAGGCTGGGCTTGGACTCGTTGAAAGCTCACTTATACTCATTCATTAACTTGATGAGCAGAGATTGTATAAACTTTTTAGCCCATCTTGATAATTGAACGAACGTGATCATACTAAATTTTGGCTCATCAGCTCATGTAACAACCTTTCCAAACCCTCATGTAGTGTATCCTGATATTTATTTTGGCAGAAGCAAGAAATAATATTTTTAAAACATTATTTAATTAAATTTCAGAAATATACCATATAAAAAGTTAACATATATCCATGTTGGCATAAGTAATAAAGTAACAACTACTGTACAAAAGTGAAAAGTTAATTCTTAGTTTTTTTATGGAAAACCATTTGTACAGGTAATAATAGTTGGATTTTTACTGATATTTTCTCACCTTCAGTAAGAGCTCGGGAGCATATATGCATATAGATCATTTCACTTTTTGCCAATTTAAAGAGGAGCAAAGTCATTCATACAAACCTATATCCCCGTAAGACTGCTTTGTAATATAGGAGTATTTGGGGGTTGTATGTATTCATCACAACAGTCCCTTATTCTAATCACACGATTCATCAATAGGAAGTATAATTTCATAGAAAAGAAGGAAAAAAGAAACAAAATTCTTGACCTAATTGAGACCTTGGGAGTCCTCTCTTCCTAGATGTAGGCTTGTGAAGCTTGAGGTTCGCTTGGGCTCATTGCAAGCTCGTTCAATAACTTAATAAGTTGGTCTTGAACAAAATTTTAATCTCATTAAGATAATTAAACGAACATGAACATTCCTAAAGTTTGGCTCATTTTACAACCGTGTCGTATATCAGGGGCTCATGCATCTAAGGAAGCCTTCAAGGCAGCTTCTTTGAGTCAATTAATTCACTACACAATAGATATATCAAGATAGGATAAGATGGATGAGGCACACTATGTCATACACCAGGTCGAAGAGATAAAAAAAAGACACAACATGTCACACACTCACACATCATGTCCAACAGGATAAAAAATGCATCCCGGGTCTCATATGCTCGAAAACTTGGAAATGAGGTGCTCTCTAAGATTCCCAAATAAAAGGCTATTTTCTTGTGCAGTGATGTTCCAGGTCTCACAAATCAAAAGACTCCTGTCTTTACGAGACCAGGACTATAGACACCATTTCAACTAAAGAAAAGGAAACATTGTAATTTCTGAAAATTGAACTCCCTGCTCGTAATTTATGAACTTCATGTGCTAAACTTAACACAGATGGTACTGGGACAAAACCCCTAATGAACTGCTAAAAAATTATCATACACTACAAAAATAGACCTAGTCCAAATGTTTCTCTGAAGGGTTCCTACAGTGTTAAGTAGAGGAAATGCCCCGTTAAACGATGATTTAGGTGAAATTTCTTTCACTAAAGATATCTTTTGCTGCAGTTGCACAAATATTGAAGCTGAAGCTAGAATCCTTCATGATGGCCTCATCTGGTGTTTTGTCCTGAGATTAAAAGATGTGGTTGTGATGGGAGACGAACTACAAGAAAACAGATAATTAAGGACGAACGTTAGGAAATCTCAAGGGTTTGTAACCCAAGAAAACAGTCGGGACTCTCTCCCTGGGACATCTCACCCAAAAGCACTCTGGCTAACAATTGCTCAAACAAGCATTCTCATATTCATCAACTGAGAAAAACAATAATAGGGGTTGTTTGTTTCCCCGCAAAAGGCCACAAAATCGCAAGTCGTAAAACCTCTTTTCCATTTTTTACTGTTTGTTTCGCTGCAAAACAACTTGCAAAATACAACTCTAATTTCCCACTTGCAGTTGCTACAGTTAAATTTGTAGTCATGTAAATCTCACTTTTACACTCACATTTTCTCACGTGTAATTGCTACAATTAATTTTGTGATCATGTAAATTCCACTTGTAGTACACTTGTAATCCCAAAGCAGTTACTTGATAATCAATATATAATTTAATATTATTAAATATTTTATATTTTAATATTTTTAATAGTGTTTAATTTCTTATCTAATTATTTTATATTTGTATTTTTAGTTTTTTATTATTTTTAATATTGTTTTAATATTTAATATTTAATTATTTTAATTTAATATTTTTATTTAATATTGTTATTTAATACTTTATTATTTTATTAATATTTACACCAATTTTCTTAATATTTTATTTAGATTTAATATTTTATTAATATAACAATAATATGCTTTAATATAAAATTATTATATTTAATTTATTTATTTCTTAATATAAATAATTACTTTATTAATATTATAATATACTTTAAAATTATATTAATATTTTATTATGTTAATATTGTAATAATTCATTATAATAATATCATAATAATATTTTATTATTAAATTTAAAAATATATTTTACTTTGTTTATTTTATATTTTTATAATATTACAATATTATTATAATAAAATTTAATATTATAATAATCTTAAGTATTTTATAATATTATAATATTATAACTATATTTTATTATTTTTCTTAAGATTTTTTTAATATTTATGTTTTATTAGTATCCTTAAAATTTTATTAATGTTCTTTATATTTCTTAAAATTTTATAATTATTTATTTAGTTAATATTTTAGTAATATTTTACTAATTTTACTAATATTTTATTAATATTATTGTTATAATTAAATTATTAAAATTATTAATATTTTATCTCAAATTTATTAGTACAATTTAATTTTCAATAGTATATTTAATTTAATAGTATTTATAATATTCAAATCACTGCTACAGTTAATTTTGTGGCTAACTTTTTCACTTAGAATTTTAAGTTACCAACCAAACACCGTAAAACACATATACTTTTTCATTCACACTTTCACTTTACCAACCAAATACCGTAAAATACAATATACTTTTCTATTTACAATTTCACTTTACCAACCAAACACTGTAAAACACAATATATTTTCTCTGTTACAGTTCACTTTTTTCATTCTCATTTTACGACTTACGACTTGCGACGTTTTGTGGCGAAACAAACAGGCCCATAGTCTTGGTCTTATATAGGCCTACATCACAAAACATTTCCTACCACAATCAATGTGGGACTAAAATAAGCTAAAATTAAACAACTATTAAACCAACTAAAATAAGTAAAGCACTAAATGTCCCCATCATTCCCTTGGGGTAGGGAAAAACTCGCCTCTGTCGAGTCTAGATCTCGGCTCAATCGGGTCATGGAGGTGATCGGTGGGCCCAGTAGATGTGCGGCACAACTGATCCAAGATAGTAGAGGTGGGATTGGCTTTTGTGATGGATCCGTTACAGGTGATGGTAGATCCAAAAAGGCACATGCAGCAAATTGAGTCGAGTCCTCTCTATTGAAAATCAGGCTAATACCGAGATCCCATGAGATATCCAGCTCATAGGTGATGGAAGAATTCCTCTTCAGAACCTTATAAGCATGTACACTAACTGTGTAACATCATCACAATCTTATGGTGAAACATACTCGTTACTTCATTAATAGCTAAAAATTCCTGCAAGATATGTAAAAATGTGACAAATTTATAGTTATTATTGCAAATTGCTATCTGTTTATGGAATTTCATCATGTGCGACAGGAAAATGCAATGCAACCGACTCACTAGGATCAACTCCTAAAGATAAAGGAAAGAAAGACATAAGTTTCATAGGAAACATACTTCAGACATTGCTAATGGTATAATAATAGAAGGGCTAACAGAAATCTGAAAAAACACAAGAGAGAACTCCAAACACCCACTAAAAGAAGAAACACCAGAACTAATCTTATGTACCATAGCATGAAACTCTAATGACTTACTAGAGAAGGAAACGATAGGAATATATTCAATCTCTGTTTCTTGACTCTATTGATTTTCTCATGAATAGATCTCATCAAGTGTGGGTGTAGTAGAATCCACTAACGCATACACGTCACTGGTGCCGCAGAAGATACATGATTCTCACCGATAATCGGTGTATCTGAACTGACTAATGGATCCTCAACTACGCCAGAAATCTCAGAATGGACGTGGACATCCTCAACAACCTTCGAATCGTCTACATCATCACTAGGCACAAAATCAACATGTCGGGGCACTAGTAATCATAATGTTCATATCCCTCACATTTAAAACACTGTTTCTAGGCTTTGGCACTAACTATCCCCTTGAAAATCAAGTCTATCTTTAGGGCAAAACCAAAAGCATTTTCAGTTGAGTCCACACCATAAGAGCTACTGATCATAGCAGCCTAATGTCAGACCTTAAATCGGAAACAAATCTGATTATGGTCAGGGAACAATGATGTCTCATATCACAATGACGGGTTAAATCCTCAAAACTGGCAATGTAATTTCTAACAGACAAATCACCCTGACGGAGATTGTCTAACTTTGACTAAGAGATGGTGCTTATAGCCTTTATGACATTCATAATCACTGGGACCATCATGTGCCTTTGTGTTTTGAGATTCTATCATTGTCTGAAGTTGTTTAATATATGATCAAGCATATCTAATGTGTCGGTTAGTTTGTTATCTTGATTACTCATGTTGTTGGATTTTCGTTATGACACATGCACCAATCAATATACAAATGCAAAAATCAATAAAGCGGATGCCATGGAATTTTCTAGACTCAATCAAGCTAAATGTGTGCACTAAATGAGAAAAATAAAAACATCATAACGGTTCAGCTTCTAAATGCAATAAGTGCAACCCTACAAACGATAAAATTAACATACAATGATGTGAACGATTAGAAAGAAGCAAGTACAATTCAGCTATAATTCACTGCAGTTCACAAGTATAGCAGGTAATCAGCAATTGATAATTTGATTCAAAATAAATTTCACCTAAGGGGTGAGTCGTTCACGCCTAACGCAGAAGTCTTCTAGGTTCCCTCGAAGAAATGCCCACACGGCGGGCTGAAAATCACATGAAAACTCCTAGGAACAATAGTAGTATGAGATGGGACAGAACTGCCTTGAAAATGACACGAATTGGGCTCAAAATGGGACTGAAACGGTTGTAGAACTGGGCTGGACTGAGTCAGCACTGAGTTACACTAAGTCGATAAAGTCAACTCAGTGGGCTGAAGTGGGTTCGGTTCAATCCGACTTAGTCGGTTCAGGTTGGTTCGAACCGCATCGGGTCTGAGCCGGTTAGGTCCGCTGCTAGTTGGCGGGTTGGGTCGCGGATCAGCTTGCTAGAGTAAACTCGAATCCAAACTCAATCCAACAAACCCAATCTAATTAAAATGGGTTAGATTCGATCAAATCTGATCAAATTTGATCTGATCTGATCATTCTGGTGAGGATGATGCAACGAAGATGGCGACGACAACACAGACGGCGGCGACGATGCAAACAGAGACATGATGACACGACGACGACGGTAATGGTACGACGGCAAAGTCAGGGGTGGTGGTGTTCTTAGAAAGAGCGACGGTGTTGATCGAACTTTGATGCAAATATTGACGGCGAGAGAAGAACAGATCAGCGGGATAGAGCTGGCGGTGTTCGAAGAGAAGAATAGATCAGCGAAGAGATGGCGGCGCTGGTGGTGAACTCTGGTCATGATGACGATTAGTGCGATTATGAGAGAGATAGGTTGCCGTGCTCGTTTGTCAGCGGCGACGAGGCCGATAGGGGAATTCGCTGAGTCGGAGAGAGATGCTAGATGAAAAAGATGATCTGGATCTAGTATGGGGTCGTCTTGGCAGGCTGACGAAGGTGGTAAGTCGTCAGCAGAAGGATACGACAGAGACGAGGTCGGTGGGGGAATTCATAGGTGAAGTCGGCAAAGACGATGCAGTTGAAGACCAAGGGAGAACAGTGTAAGCGAAGTTGGAGTTCGGGGAAGAAGAACAATGACTTTTTCACAGATCTGCAAGATTCAGATCTCTTTTTATTTTCAAAAACTAAATTTGGAAGAAGAAGGAGAAACACGGATCTAGGGTTTGGAAAAAAATTTGTATGAATTTTTGTGAAAAAATAGGAAGAATATCAGGATTTTAGCTAAAGAACTATAAGAAAAAAAGATAATTGACAATTAATGCTAGGAAATCTAAACCTAAAGTTTGCAACCCAAGAAAACAGTCAGGACTCTCTTTAGGGCATCTCACCCTAAAACACACTGGCTAACAATTGCTCGAACAAGCATTTTCATATTCATCAACTAAGAAAAACAATAGTAGTCTTGATTTATATAGGCCTACATCAAAAGAGATTTCCCACAACAACCAATGTGGGATTAAAAGAAAGATAAAACAAACTAAAATTAAACAACTATTAAACCAACTCAAATAAGCTAAGTAAAGCACTAGATGTCCCCATCCGGTTCATTCTTACTCCCATCCCAACTTTATCAAGAACCCAGATTAAACTCCATGGCAACATTTCTCTCTCTTTCAGAAAGTAAGATTTCTCATTAACAAATGACATGCCACTGTTCAGTACCATCTCAGAGAGAAGAATTGCAGAGCAGATTATCTTGCGAATGAGATTACACTTAGACTTGATATTCCCACACATACCCTTTACCATTCCTAAGAAGATCCAAAGAAATGTATATATCAGACTTGTCCCCTTCACCGAATACTAGTAGGAAATAATTTTTTTTATTAGCATGTATTTTCATATCTAGGATTAGAGCTCCTAATTAGGCATGAGTAATGAAGTAAGGTTTCATAACCCCCCCCCCCAACCCATATGTGTTTGTGTGTGTACTTAATCTTTTCCATGATTAAATAAAGTAACCAAGGGCTGAGGTCCTAGTAAAGCTCCAGCTAAGAAATTTTAAAAAAAAAATCTTTGTGTTTCTCATTGAACAATTCATGAAACTCCTCCAA
This sequence comes from Agave tequilana, assembly GCA_038442645.1. Lineage (NCBI taxonomy): Eukaryota > Viridiplantae > Streptophyta > Magnoliopsida > Asparagales > Asparagaceae > Agave > Agave tequilana. Next base: position 30,239 of record JAVJIF010004244.1, read on the forward strand.
CCTTCTTAAATTCTTCGTCCTTTAAGGACTATTTTATCGTCACTCTTAATACATTTGATGTTCCTAGATTTCTATATTTCTTACTCTCATCTTAGGAAGCTTATATATGTCCCTCCCCCTTCTTTGTTTCCAGATTCTAATATAAATTATCACAGGCTTAGGTTTAGTCTGACTAATCACTTGGTTTCCCACTTGACTAACTTATATTACTCAATGTTCATCATTTCTACACTTTTTTAAATCTTTATGAGTTGCTTATTCTTGGTTCTGGGTTTAGTATCACTAACCACCTTCTAAGTTTCCCTCTTTGTTAACTTACATTAATAAAAAATTCCCACGCTTCTACAATTTTTCTAGTTGTTATAAAATGATTCTTTGCTTTGATTACCATTTTTCCTCTTAGAGTTCCTAAGTAGACTATCTATTACCTTTATATTCTTCAAAAGAAAAATAGCAACTTTCCTGAAACAACTGGATATGTTACTCTACTAATTGTTAGTTTCACCATCTGTATCCCAACCACCTTCTACCATTATATCCTTACTAAAGCATTGTGTTATCTCCTTCTATGTTCTAAATCTAGTTATCGCCATTGGTCTTCTATTAACTCTTTTTTTTTCCCCCTCTTCCACTTCTTAATGCAAATGCCTGATACCAACAATGTTGTGAGGTCAAGGACCCTCAATATAACTTCACAATCTTTCATGCTAACCTGTCTATTAAAAGGGGGGAAAATCTATTTGATTATTGTCTGATCCATGTCAAAATAACATCTAATGTTCATATCTCTCTTTTTCAACCATGTCTCATTCTTTTGATAAGTAAACACTTTTCACTGAACGAGCGAAAAATTGCTTATTTGCTTGAACCACATCTTATAATTGCATCCGAGTGTTCTCAGAAGATACCCAACTACAACAACACTGGACTCCCCTAAAAACTCTGAAGCTCAGAAGTCCTTAATTGAATATCACCAAGCACAATTGCCACAAGGACAATAGGTGATCCTCACTTTGCAACTAACATATCAAGTAAGATATCTCCTTCAAGTCATACACTCTAAGCATGCAATTCAAAACATGCCACTTGAATCGGTTCACACGCTATAGAAAGCTCAGCTAAGAGAATTGTAAACCTAACAAGCCTCAACACTTGAAAGAACAACAGTTCATCCCGACAAAGGATGCAAGCACCAGCCACAGAATCGCTCTCTACAAAGGCAAACAAATTGACTTAAACTTTGCCACGTCATTGGGGGATAAAAAAAAAACCAGACAAATCCAACTAAACAAAACTCAAGATCCACCTGTAATAATCCTTTGTAATCAGGAAAGTGATTAGAATATGCAGAGCAGTTTCACCTCTATACCCGTATAAGGAGCAAATATCATGCATTTTGCATCCTGAGATAAAATCATATGAGAATCATATCTCCCACTTCATTCTTTGCTTATGTCATATGAAAGACCTCCATCAATGTACCCTTTTATATACACTACTATCTTCACCAAAGATTATTAACATCTCCCATAAATAATTTTTCCCTTCCCTCAACCTACATTAATTTATCCTTATGCATAAGCACCAAAAGAATTAAGAACAAGTATGCTAATTCCCTCGTTTAGAAACCCATTTGGACCAAGCCCCTTGTCCAAAAAAGTCATAGAGAACGCCCCCCGAATACCGAAATAATAAGAAAAGGCCCGCCCAGCTAACTTTATCTTTATCGTAGCATCTTCATCCTCGAAAATACACGATGTCTTAAATAAGAAAATCCTTTATTTTTGTGGACAAGAGTACCCTCTCCCTGTTTGTTTAGAGAAATATCAAAAGATTTAGCAGATTTTTTTTATTTTGGAAAATCATTGAAAGACGATACTAAAATATTAATAAAAATATGGTTTAGGTGCTTTAATGAAAATTTGATTATGAACACACAGGGGGTGTAAAGTGGATGGAACTAAATTCACTTAAAAGGAAAAACAAAGAGGGAAAAGGTGGAGGGAACCAAGGGTGCAGGAAAAAGATAAGAGAAATGGAAGAGCAATGAAGGGAAATGGATAGTTCTTTCCATTAATAATTGGATGTGATCTTTTTCAAGGTTTTTCTGAAAATTAAACCGAAAGACCAAATCAAAAATACGAGGCTTTTCTTATGTAGAGGTATCTTGCATTAGGGGATGAATACTAACGTACATGTATAGTGAGCTAGATGGACCTTTTCCAATTTTTTTGGGAATTCATGGGTGTAACACATAATATCTTTTGACAAGGGGCTTAGACCAAAATGATTTTTAAGCTAGGGGCTTAAATTAAATTTTTCCTAGAATTAATTTCTCCTAATTCAAATTCAATATTATTATTCTATCTCTGATCCTTTCTGCAATTACAACATTCTATGTCAATACTTCATCGACAAGTGATGGGGAACCGGGCGGGATTCTCTTCCTAGGGTCTCTCACCCAAATCACACAGGCTACAAAACTTTAAAAGCAATTTTTATTCATTCCAAAACTGAAAATAACAATACTAGTCTTGGCTTTTAATAGGCCTACATCAACAGCGATATCCCATGACAACCGATATGGGACTAAAAGAAACAACCAAATAAAAATTACAATAAAAGGGAAAAAGAAATGTAGCTTGAATTCTCCAGCTCTAATCGAACCAAACTGGAAGAGTGAGACGACGCCTCCTGGTGTAGAATTGCAATCCTGGAGAGATGTCCCATCATTCCCCCGGGGTTGGGGAAAACTCGACTCTGTCGAATGTGAACCTCTTCGGCTCTCATAATGCTCCAGACGATCAGGGTCTAACTGTTGGAGTTCCTCTCGATTAACCCAAGTATTATCAGAATCAGGTAGTCATTTCCAACGAACCAAAAATCTGTGGTAACCACCATCTCTAGTAGAGACAATCTGATCATCAATAATTTCATCAATCTGCTCTGCCATATGAGTGGGATGTATTTGGGGAAGAGGAGGTAATAAGGATCTCTCAGAAATTGACTCATAAGAAGGCCCATCCAATAAAGGATTATCAGGGAAAAAATTAGGCCCTTTATAAGCAATCAGATCTTCAATATTAAAAGAGGGACTAATGCCAAAACTCAGTAGGAGATCTACTATATATGCATTTGAATTAATTTTCTTCAAAATTTTGAATGGTCCCGCACTAGTGTATGCAATTTCTTCATGGTACCAGGAGGATACCGTTCCGATCGAATCCGAACCATCACGTAGTCTCTTACGTTAAACTCATGTGCTTTTCTGTGCAAATCTGCATAAGCTTTATAGTTTGCATTATTTTTCTGAATTTGATTGTTGATCTCCTTATGCAAGTCATGAATGTGTAATGCAAATGATGCAGCTGACTCAGACATCCTAGTATGATGGGGAGCCATGGGAATTAAATCTACAGGTTGCCTAGGTTGATAACCATACGCTACCTCAAATGGACTCATCCCTATGGTTCTATTGACAGAACTGTTGTATGCAAACTCAGCAGTGGGTAAAATAAAGATCTCATGCTCTAAGATTTTCACCCACTAAACATCGTAGCAGATTACCAAGACTTCTATTAACTACTTCAGTTTGTCCATCAGTTTGTGGGTGAAAGACAGTAGAAAACTGAAGTTTAGTTCCCATTTTATGCCACAAGGTTTTCCAAAAGTAACTCGTGAATTTAACATCCCTGTCTGAGACAATTGTTTTGGGTAACCCATGTAGCCTAACAACTTCATCAAAGTAGATTGTAGCAACCCGAGATGCATCCGACGTTTTGGAACATGGCAAAAAGTGAGCCATCTTAGAAAAACGATCTACAACCATAAGTACAGATTCATGATTTCTTACTGTTTTTGTTAGGCCTAGCATGAATCCATACTGACATCTTGCCAAGGACAGTTTGGAACTGGTAGGGGAGTATAGAGACCAGCGTTCTGTTTACGTTGCTTGGCGAGTTGACATGTACGACAATGACTAACAAGCCTTGTAACATCTCTTTTTAAGCTCGGCTAATAAAAACAATGTTCCACAGCTTCGATTGTTTTATTCCGCCCGAAGTGACCAGCAAGATCCCCAGCGTGTAATTCCCATACCAGAAATTCTCTCAATGAGGTGCGAGGGATACACAATAAACGTGAGCGGAACAAATATCTTGCAGAAGAAAACCATCAATCTCATGAGTCAAACTATCCCTTAAGACAGTGTATATATTTTCAAAATCAGGACATGACTCATAAGTGTCTTTGATCTTCTCAAACCAACCACTTCAGTACTTATGACAGAAAGTAAGGCGCGACGACGGCTAAGAGCATCAGCGACCCTATTTTCTATCCCGGCCTTATGCTTAAGGATGTAGGTGTAATCGTGTAGGAATTCTACCCACCTACCATGCCTCGAATTCAACTTCTTTTGGGAGTTGAGATAATTAAGTGCCTCATGATCTGAATAAATGATGAATTCTTGCGGTAACAAGTAATGGCGCCAGTAACGCAGAGCTTGCACTACCGCATAGAACTCCTTATCGTAGGTAGAGTATCATTGCATAGCATCATTTAACTTTTCGCTAAAATAGGCAACGAGATGTTTTCCCGACTCAAAACACCACCTATCCCAACGCCTGACGCATCATAAGTAATTTCAAAAACTTACGTGAAATCTGAAAGCCTCATAACAGGAGCTTCCGTCATTCTCTCTTTGATTTTCCGAAACGCCTTGGCAGCAGTTTAGTCCATTCGAATTCCTTCTTTTTTAAACAATCAGTAATTGGGGCCATGATGGTACTAAAATTTCGAATAAAACGTTTGTAGAAAATGGCTAACCTATGAAAATTCCTCACTTTGCGAATATTGCGTGGTTCTGGCCATTCCATGATAGCTTTAATTTTATCGGGATCTGCAGAGACGCCTTGTAAAGAAACAACCACTCCTAAGAAAATGACTTGGCCAGTAAGAAAGGTACATTTCTTAGAGTTGGCATATAAACTCTCCTTTCTCAAAACTACACAGACCTGCGTGAGGTGGTCCAAATGTTACTTCGTTAATTTGCTATAAATGAGGATGTCATCAAAATATACGACTACGAACTTACCGATAAAGGGTCGCAATACTTGTATCATCACTTATAAAAGTTCTTGGAGCATTCGATAAGCCGAACGGCATGACCATCCACTCATACAACCCATCCTTCGTTTTAAAGGCTGTGTTCCATTCATCTCCCAACCGAATCTGAATTTGGTGGTAACCACACTTCAAATCTATTTTTGAAAAGATAGTAGCACCCGTCATCATGTCAAGCATATCATCCAGCCTAGGAATTGAAAATCGGTATTTTACCGTTATTTTATTGATAGCACGGCTGTCCACACACATACGCCATGTTCCATCTTTCTTTGGCGTTAACCGTGCGGGGACCGCGCAAGGGCTCAAACTCTCGCGTATGAACCCTCTGCTCAACAACTTTTCAACTTACCTTTGTAATTCGGCATGTTCCATTGTGTTCATCTGATAATGCGGCAAGTTGGACAGAGTGGCTCCCGGAACTAGATCAATTGCATGTTGAATGTTCCGCATCGGTGGCAATTGATCAGGGAGATTGTTAGGAAACACATCAGCAAACCTCGTGATAATAGGAGTCACTTCAGGAAGAATCGTCTCATGAGATTCTTTCGCTACTTCCCAAGCAACCAAAACGATGACTTGTGCCCCACTAATCACTTCTTGTTCAATTTCTTTAAACTGATTAAGTTGAGATTCTTCTCTTTTCTTGTGTCCACTGGCTTTTTCTCTTGTTTGGATCTGGGTTGACTTGGAATTAGCTTGATCTGTTGCCCTTCATAGTTGAAAGTACAAGTGTTGGATTTTTCCCACAAAGTTACATCCATGTCAAATAACCAAGACCGACCAAGAATCTCATGTCCTGCATCTATAGTTATTACATCACACCAAATTTTGTCCTTATAGGTGATAAATTGCACAGGTACAAGACATCGTTCGTTCACCTCCATCGATGTTGTCTTTAACCTTATCTTTGAAATCAAACTAGACGACAGCATTTATACAACTTCCACTATCAATAATGATTTTACAATTTTTTTCACCAATTTTTATCCATGTGTGAAAGATCGAGGTTCTTCGCCAGTCAACCATATCTTTAGGCTCAGCGAGGGTACATCGAACGACAGCAACATGCCTGATAGTACTAAGAACTTCCTCTTGTTCTAAGTCATTCTCAGAATCACTGCTCGCATTCCCTACGAATAAAATGTCCTTTTGAGGTTCGTCCTGCATCTCATCTGATTGATCATCCAGAAAGAGGGTTCTGAATTTACTTGGGTAGAACTTTTCTACATGCTCATATCCTTGACATTTAAAGCATTGGGTACGGAGGTTGGTTCGTGGCAGGCTCTCGACTGGGCATTTACCCTTGAGATCTCCCGTTGGGGTCGAACTGTTAGGATTAAGTTTGAGCTGGGACTGTCCAGAGGTGACTCTAGTGCCTTGGCTCTTGTAATCTGAACCTCGTGATAGTAAGATCCTCGAGACGTATCTAAGTCCCAAACTATCTGATAGGCGTGTTCTAAATCACTAACACCTCTTGCAAAAAGTTCCCTAAGGCCAGACCTAAACCTAGAAATGGTTACCGTTGGAGATTCATCGACAAACTCACTGCAGCGCGTCAAAAACTCGTCAAATTTCTCAATGTATTCAGTAGCAAAGCGAGTTCCTTGAGTCAGCCTTCTCCATTTGTCTAACAATTGAACCTGAAACGTAATTGGGAGGTGCTTCTAGCTTAACTTAGCCTTCATTTCATCCCAAATTCGGATCGGTTCTTGCCTCCTTAATGCTATCAGTCTTTCAATATTTGATCAATATTGTCCCGCCTGTCCTACCAGTTTCATGGCAGCGAAACGGACTTGCCGCTCTTGGGACATCTCGTACCACTTGAAGTAACGCTCTAGACTCGTTACCCAATCCAGATAATATTGTGGGTCTAAGCGGCCGTCAAAGTTCGATACGTCCACTTTGATATTTTTCAAGTACCGTTCATCCTCATCGTATCGATTGTAATTCCTGTTTATTCTCTCCTCTCGATGATTATTAAGTTGACGCTCTTCATTACGAGCTCCATCATGACGTTCCACTTCCAACCTATCTATTCTCTGACCTAAGGTGTTCATTTGAGCCTAAAGTTCCCCAAGAGTTTTGAGAATTTCAAGAGTAATGTGATCTGATGGTGAGGTGATACCAGACGAAGAAGCATTGGGATCCATGTCTATATTAGGTTCTACTGGTTCGTAGACTCTACCACTACGAGTACGCATGCACAGTTACTTACCCTTTTTTTTAATACATGTATAGATGTTAGTGAATGCAATCTATTAATTTCTATATGCCACTAACAAACTCTAATGCAACCGTGCAGGATGACGCAGAAGATGCGGAGGATCAGCGATAATTCAGTAAAATAAAGCGCATAATAAGGCGAATGAATTTGCTAGCAAGTTCAAGAGTGTAAAATAGGGACTGCGATGTAAAAAAAATTTGCAATTTAGACCTCAATATTTTGTAAAATATTAATTCTATGCAACTTTCGATATCCACTACGTATTTAGCAATCCCTAAATTAATATAAAGATGTCACAAATAAGGGCTAAGCAAATACACATGCTCACTATTTATAGATGACAGATAATCGATGAAAGTATGATGACAGAATCAAAGTGGTACCCAAATTTCAGTCGAGAAAGATTACACCTGATTACTGAAAACAATGGTGAACTTTTAGATCTCTATTGTGCTACTGGATCCAAGCTCTGAGATGCATCCATGATTCCCACTCTACATCTAGTTGCGTGTGAAGCCCCAAATCACGCTCCAAATCCCCAAATCTCTGCTCCTCTTGAGAATTTCTCACTCTCTCTGTGTAGCTTGCTTGCTGTTGCTTCTAATGGCAGCAACCTGAAGGAGGAAGGTAGGAGAAGATCAAGCTTCGACGTCTGAGTTCTCAGGAGGAGGTGAGGAACTCGAGAAAGGATCTCGGTGGTGGATCTGTCGACATCGGAGGAGGAGTTCGTTGCGGATCTTGAAAGCCTCAAGCGAGGTGTCCCAATTTGATAGGGTGTTCCAATTTCAAATCAAGCCCGAATTCACCAAAATCTCATCCTTGAAGGTGAGGGCAGTGGAGGATCTTGTCGAAGTAGGTGAGATCGAGGATTTCTCGTGATGAATTGATGAGGAATCAACGCCGGCGACCTCTCCTCTCCTTGATTGACGTGTTCGCTGTCGAGTGCAGAGAGGGGAGCGGGTTCGATGCTCGCTGGATGATGTCGAGAGCAGATTGAAATTGTGAAGGGAGCCCAAATTAATTAGAATTAATCTTGGGCTTTGCTCTTGATGGCGCGTCGAAGGCAGGAGCCAATTTCAATGGCGTCGTTGATTTCGTCGATGGAAAGGAGTGGTGGTGGCCTTGTTGGAAGTGGACGATGGCGTGGAACAGGGTTGACCTGACGGAGCTTTGAAGGATCCGTGAGAGGAGTCTGAGGATGGTGAACTGGATTTGATGCTGGTGCAAAAGGGAGACCTCGGGAGGAGATCTCTGCGACGATGAGGCAGAAGGGAGCGGACGGCGAAGACGTCTGAGATTTCTCAGAGGATGAATGCTCCGAGGATTCATCGGAAGGGGAATCTTGACATGCAGAAGGTGATGTTGGTGTAGATCTGATCTTGATCTGACTTCGATGATGATCAGAGCTTCGACAGAGGTTTAGGGAGGGTAAATCGGCGTCGATGGAGGCTCAGGTGACCTCTGTTATTGAAGAAGTTGAAGAAGAGGCCGTCGAGGAGGATGGCGGCGTGGAGGCGAGTCGCGAGCGCTCGCGGGAGGAGATCTTGGGTGGAGTGATCGTCGGAGGGAGTTCTGATAATGTGGTGGGGATGTTGATCTCCTCTCTGTACTGGTAGGGATTCCTTTGAATCCTGATTTAAGTAGAGAGAGGAAGGAGTCTGTTGGCTTTGGGTTACGATTTTCTCTCTTTTTTTGCTTTTTTTTTATGGCGACGCTCAGAAGAAGAGAGGAGAAAAAGTAGGGTTTAATTTTTTTTTTGTGGGAGGAGGAAGTTTATTGTGGATTTTTTTTGTTTTGGAAAGAATTCAAGATTTGAGCTCTGATACCAAAATGATGGGGAACCGGGCGGGATTCTCTCCCTAGGGTTTCTCACCCAAAGCACACAGGCTGCAAAGCTTTAAAAGTAATTTTTTTTCATTCCAAAACTGAAAATAACAATACTAGTCTTGACTTTTAATAAGCCTACATCAACAGAGATATCCCATGACAACCGATATGGGACTAAAAGAAACAACCAAATAAAAATTATAATAAAAGGGAAAAAGAAATGTAGCTTGAATTCCCCAGCTCTAATCGAACCAAACTGGAAGAGTGCGACGACGCCTCCTGATGTAGAATCGCAATCCTGGAGAGATGTCCCCATCAACAAGTTTTCACCCAGTTTCTATTCCTCTCTTTTCCTGAAAGGTTGTAACCAAAGTTCTTTTGTATCTTCGACCTCCCTAGATCACTCACTCGTGCATTTAGCTTATGCCAATTCCATCATCTTTTCTACGAGTGTTTTCCTGTATTCAGAATAGCTAATCTAATTCCATTCTCATCAATCATCATGCATAAGCTTTGAATCCCTTGCTCTTCTAACTGCTAAGCTATGCCTATTTGACACCACATTCGGGAGCCCCACGCTGCCCTAACCCACCCTTTGCCCACTTGTCATTGCACTGGGGTGGTGGCAGTGCAACGCTGCACTTGAGGGAAAAACAATACACCGACAACAAAATAACTTCACTTCATTGGAAAAACATGAACTGGTTATGGATTTCATCACTACATTATACAAAAACAATATTGAAACTAATTTTCACAACAACCCACAGCTCAGCATATATCGAGTACCAGAGTTTATTCTACAGAAAGAGCTCTAGAAACCTGAATATTTTAACTACATTAATGATGAAAAGTAAGCAAGCTAAAATAACCTAGAGAAGTCTTCACAGATGGCAGTTTAATCTAAAAATATATTTGAAGAGTAAAATAACTATTTGCGTATTATTATATCAACAAAATCTGACATCAGATGAAACTTTTGTTCAAAGCATCCAAGTAAACAAACTGTTAAATAGGGGGAAGTTTTATATTTTAAAAAAGTCAAACGAAGGTGCATAAGAGACGAGTTTTCTAAATTTGGAGAAATGTAAAGAGGAAATTTGTTCTCTGATATATGGCTGATATGAGATCTCTTGTTTTAAAGGGTTAGAAAATAAAATCGGTTTGAAATCCAAATAGTTTGATTGGTTCATCATCATGAGGGGGGCGGAAGATGGAACTAAGGGGAACAATGCAATTAGGGAGTTCCATCTTTTTGTGAGTTGACAAACAAATCCTAGTGAACTGAACTATTCAGAAGGAATGAAGAGCAGAAACCTGCATTGCTTCCTAAGTAGCTAAATGAATGTAAGAGATGTTTTCAAGTAGTTCATAACTGCAGTCAAGTATAAACCAAATTCTTGAAATAACTGATGGAAACAACGAGAGAGATGGCAATGAAAATAAAATGATTTGAAAATTCAAATAGTTTTATGTTACGAATAATTGCTAGAAGCATCCTAAAGAAGAAAAGAGGTTCAATATATCCTCAACCTCTAAGATGATGATGGAAAATAATTGATAAATAAGCTCTTGAAAAGAAGTATAGGCGATTCAAGCAAATTAGAGCTAGGCAAATCATCACAATAGCATTTTTCCTATAAAGGGCACACTCTTCTATATATTGAAAACGTAGCGATCAACCCATAACATAATTATAGCTCATTTATTTGCCATACCTTAAGAGAGGAGAGGTAATAACCAGCTCAATCTTTTTTGCAAGCCCGCATGCATTAACATGCTTGCGTAAATTGTCAACCTGTCATGTGCGACACGATTTTTATTAGCCATTACATGATATATAGTTGACTTGATGCATAGTTGACTGACAAACAAGTTTTACATAATTATGAGAGAAGTGTTTGCAAAAATTTTAAAAATAAAACATATAAACTATAAGCACAACAAAATCCATGTAAGTCCTTGTATAATCTCAGCACATAAATCTAGATACCCATAATTCAGAGCCACAAATTTAAAACTATTGCCTTCTGATATCGCATTCACAGATTTTTCTTACTCTTGACGTATTTCATCATGGGACTTCCATGATTCTTTCTTTACTTTTGACATACTTATAAGTCAAATATTCTCATACCAATACAATGGATTTTTTTTTTTTTCATTTTTCACCAATTTAAGGTTTAATAGCTACATGCACCGTCATATTCATCTCTATTCCTACCCTTGCTTACTTTACCATAGATATTACACTGCATGCTCATCTATCAGTAAAAAAAATGTCTTCTTCTATCTTTCCAAGCCAACACTTCAATGCATAAGATAATGAATCATGTCTGCTATACATTATATCAATTAGAAGAGTTTCAAGGACAAGAACAAATTATATTGTACCAGAAAAACACCTCGCAACAACAGTAACTCCACATTACGTTTCTCTCAAATCTTTAAATAACTAACTACAACCTCATATTGCCTTGCTACACACAGGTTTCCTTGTGGTTTTATACCAGAATCTTCCATGGCTCTCCATAACTCTAATACACTTTTGCTTCGCGAATATGCCCTTACTTACAAATTTACTACTTCATTCTCAAGAACATCAAGGATAAGAGGTAGGACTTTACAAACATGGATACAAGCAATTAAAGAGGATATTATAGTTTAATCAAGGAGATATTCATTAACTATGAAAGAAAAGGATTCAAGTCACTGACCCTTAAAGTTTGGGGGAAAGGCTTTTTTATCTTGTTGTCATGAGTATCAATCTACATATCTAGTGTAGACAGTCCCTTGATTATGTCCTGCATTATTTTGGATTCAATATAGCAAGCACGAGTTTCAAATTATCTGCATTCAAGAATTATTGTTTGGCTGAGATTTAGATTCTTTTTAGAATTTTGTTTAGTTTTTTGTAGCCTTATCTATAATAGGCGAATCTTTTTCTTAGAAGTGTTTAGAATTTTATTTTGTAAGGAAAAATTCTTTTAGGATTGCCTATAAAAGCAACTCTGTTGTTAGAATTCCAGTTAGTATCAAATTAGTTCTTTAGGTTTCTTATGAAATCGGCCTAATGCCTTCTCTTGTAAGTAGATGATGGTAGAAATTTAATAAAAAAATTATTCCACGGCATTCAGTTGTTAGGTGTGACGCCTTTAACAAGGATACATGTAGGCTTAATTTTTCAGATTTATCTGGTCGATGTTTCAAAGGTCCCCGTTGCGACAACGTGCGCGAATCTGTTGAAGCTTCAGTAGAGAGACATGCAACTCACCTTTGTCCCCTACTATTTTGGTATCAAAACCAAAAAGGCCCATAACCAGATTTCACATCTTCCCTCAATGGCTACAACGATTCAGACTTCAAATGGGTATTGAAATTCTAAAGGAGATCCTTCAGAAGTTGGATGCTATGATACTAATACAGCATGTAACATTAGAGTCACAAAAGATTCTTTCTTCTTTGTCCAAAACAAAAAAGAGCCTTTATTTTAGATTGTTTTGTCATCACTTGAATTGCCAGGTCCCCCAATCAAATCTCCAATGTCTTTCACTTCAAAAAGCATGCTCTTTGCACCATCTTTGACAATGGCCATCCCCCATCAACACCAAAGCCTACAAAAAGATCTCAAGATAGCACTAGATCCAAAACCTAAGCCCAAGAGAGTAGCCAGAACCAGAACCACAGCCAGTCGAAGCCAAAGGAATTGAGTGTTGCAATATTTAACTCAACAATCTTGATCATAAAAGATGAAGACTTTTATGATATATTCTTTGTGTCTTTATTCTAATGTCGCAAGTGATTGACTTTGCATCCTAAATCCCCCACTGTCAACTTCCTATCAAGTCTTCAATCTGTCAACTGCTTCACCATTTGTGCAACATCAATTCTAACCTATTCATTCAACAAGTTCTTCATTTCGTTCCATTTTAAAACTTGAGCTTGACTTTTCTCCAACATAAGAAGATTTAATGCAGAACAATACCTAATCAAGTCTTGCATTACTTCAGATTCAAGGTTGCAAGCATAATTATTTTTAGACTATGATTTTGATTCATTTCCAAATTATTTACTTGAAAGTCTTTTTTTTACCTCATCTATAGAAGGAAAGTCTTTTTTCAGAAGTGTTTAGAATTCTAGGTTTTTTTTATTCGGAAAGTTTTGTAGCCTGGTCCATAAAAGGCAAGTCTTTTTAAGAATTCCATAGTATAAAACTAGTTTTCTAGGCAATCATTTAGGGACTATGGTGGAAATTCAATTAAAAGAATATACTCTTCTTCTTTTCAGTGTGATCGCATGGAATTTGTTGTGAGATGTGATCCCTTCAGTGAGGCTAGGTACAAAGCCTAGCTTTCATATCCCTCCAGTGTGATGCCATGAAGGTCTCTATTGTGACCACAATCACATAATTCATGAACTTTTCAAAAATTGTGAATTATTTGTGCACTAGAAGACAGGAACATTAATTCGCTGGTTCGCAATTATTGCTGGTTACAAAATATTCCTATAAATTCGTGTTTTAGTCACCATATTCACGAATTTGGTTCTTTGAGTTTTCAGCCAAAAAATAAATTGTACTAATGTTATGCAACTACAACCCCCAACCCCCCACCAAGACATACCCACAGACACCAGCCGGAAAAATAAAATAAAATCCTATGAGATTTTTTTTTTTTTTCAGGGGGGGGGGGGGGGGGGTGTTGTGGTGGTGTGCGGGTTTTTTTTTTTTTTTTTTTTGGAACATACTAAAATCATATAATGGTATCAAAATTGTAAAATGTTATCAACTTGTTAATCAATCTTTGTTGAGATAGCCTTCTCATCAATAATAAAATTAACTTTGTTATAAGTATGCCCGTGAACTTATCATGATATACCATCATCCTTCCCTGTTTTCATAGAAAAATAAATTTCTAAGTACTTTGATGATTATGCATTACACTTTCGTATCTATAATTTAAAATTGCCAAAAAACAAATCTAACTTTTGAATTGCACATCTACATAAGCTGGTTCTTGTATTTGTTTTTTCACACATCATCATACACGCATACTTGCTAGTAGGCACATGATTAAAAATACTGTATAGTGGAAAAATCTTGGATTTTCATCTTAATTTTGCCAGAAGAGTTTAGCATCTCCATTTATGTGGTGAGATAATCATGCTAGAAGAGTTTAGTATCTCCATTTATGTGGTGAGATAATCATGCCAGAAGTATATAATGCATAAAGAAGTGTCAAGAATGACTCTGGGTTGTCTGAGACATGGACACATGTTCATGATAATATTTGTTTTACCTAGCTTTGCATTATTTTTTTCACCTCATTATTTACGCAAAACTCATAATGTTAGTTTATAAATCAATGGTTTATGTATTCTCCAAATTTAAGGGAAATTTAGATGCAACAGTGACAAACTCATAGGAGATAATCATGCTGAAAGAATACAATGCATATATAAGAAGTGTCAATGATGAGTCCAGGAAGTCCATGGCTAATCAAAAGTTGGAGATTCTATTAGGGTCTTGTTTATATTTACAGCAAGCTTCTTTGCACCGTTCAAAGACTCAGCCGAATCAGAGATGAGTCGACCGAGTCGTATCCGTCTCGGCCCGCTCCAAGACGAGTCCGAGTCACGAGTCGGTCGACTCAACTCAGAGGAGACTGACTCGACCGAGAATTGGAGTTGACTCGGTCGACTCGGTATTATGATGATGATTTTGTGTCTCATCGCAATTCAATGTGGAAATAACTACATTAGCATGTATTTATGAATGTAGTTTGTACAATTTAATATATTGTGCATGTATTTTGATATGTTTCTACCGAGGACGCATGTATTTATACTTTCGCTTTATGTTTAATGTGCTAAGTGATATATTTTGAACATGTAATACATGAATGTGGATGTCTACATTTTTTTTAATTTTTTAGAATTTTTTGAGCTTTCTCTGTAGCGTTTTGCGCATATCGCCCGATACCGATCCGAGTCGCCGAGACCGATCCGTCTCAGTGCCCACCGAGTCGGCGACCGAGACCGCGACTGTGAACCATGCTCCTTTGAGCACCAATCATACTAGACAAGTATTTAAGAAGGAGGTGACGAGGGTTCAATTTTGAATTCTGAAATCAATCAAAACCAACTCTTAGTTTGGGTAGTTTCTCAAACTGTTTTGTAACTGCTTTATCAAATCCATATAAACAAGAGTTTGTCCCAATGTGGGGGGAGAAAAATATAACAAGGGGTGAAGATCACAGAGAGAGAGGAGGGGGGGATGAAGGGATCTGCCTCTCCCCCTTGTTATCTCTTCCTTCTCATTTATTATAATCATCATTTCATCAAATTATCATTTACTCTTATTCCCTTGCTATCAAACTTTCTGATGAGAATCCAATCTCCTTGTACCATTGTGCATAATTCAAATTTCCTCTTCATGCAAGCCACTGTTGCATGCAGTTCCTCCCGATGGCCGATGGGACTGGACCGAGAGAACCTGCAGGTTCCAAATAGAATAGCAGCAAAGACTCTTCGATACCTGCAACTTCTTTGGAGGGAAAGGTGACTGAGATGCACATTCCTTGCTGCATGTGCACCATGAATGCTCCAGTTTAAACACCATATATAAACTTGGCGACATGCATGGGCTCTAAAAACTCAATTCATAGTGTGCAATGAAGCCCCGGGATACAAGTGCATACTCCAGCCAGTGATGACTATGTGCATATCCGATAATGCCTGCTATCTAAGGCAAACCATGTAAGAAACCAATGATTACATCGCTCTCGATCAACCGGAGACAAACCATGCACGAATCTGGTATTACTACTACATGCCCGTTCACCAAGTGGCACCGAACTCTTGCCAACTGATACACGCTCTGTGTCAACAAGAAGTTCCCTCAAATAAATCATGCATTTGATCAAAGTTCTATGCATAGAACTTTCTTTATGCATGCTCAGGGAACCAAACATAAGTTATCGGATCCAATGATCAAGCTCACTAGCTTCATCATTTGCTGATGACCATTAATTGAACAGTGGAATGGTTCACACAAGTACGAAGCCTAAGTTCCTATAATGTTAGGCTCACTTTAATCTTCAATGGCTAAATTATATATTTATTTTGTCATGGTTGAATGAATGAAAGTTCAGAGCATCCCCATGCACAAGTTCTCACATTAACTGGCATGTATGATAGATCACTGCAAACTTACATGCATGCTCATACTTTTTTCTGAGTTATGATATATCAAACCAAGTCAACATTATGGCATGATCAAACCTTTGGCTGGCAGGTCCTACACCATGTCTCATTTTGTAATATCACTTTAGCCTATATATTAGGGATGCAACTGAACTCTAATGAAATATGACTTGGAATTGACTTGCCTAAGTTAGGATCCTTAATAAAGATCAAGTGTATGTCTTGAGTCATAGACATCAAAGGGAGCAATAGACGTCAAAGGGACCAAACTCGAGTGTTGACCTCCATGTCAATTAAAGGGAAAACCAAATATAAAGTTGGCCTCCACATCGTTTAAAGGAAAACCAAATCACATATTGACCCCCATGTTGTTAAAAAGGGACACAAATGCAATGCAATTCCATCATGAAATTTCTATCTATTTGTCTGTGTAATCTTGGGGTATGCCCTTGGTAAAAGCTATGTAAAATGAGCAAATCATGAATAAAACTTGTATTTTCTCCAATAATGTATTTTCTTTATGTTAACTGGTTTAGGTCTCTTATTCAAAGTTTCTCTTTTAAAGGAGTGTAATTAACAACAAAGGTTTGACTTCATTGGAAGTCATGGACCCACAATACAAAATAAATAAAACCCTCCTTCTAGGGTGAATTTGAATGGATCAAATTAAATAAATCTAAATTAATAATAAAATTTTGATCCTACAGCAACCAACACATTTAGATACTTTCAGAAAAAATTATCACAAACTAAAAGGGAGCAAGAAGTGGGAAAGATGAGAGAGTTGTTTAGGCTTAACATTAGGTCATAAAAATCGTCAACTCTTACCTGATTCCAACCAAGAGGTGTAAGATGAGCATCAAAAAGTTCATAAGATAAGTATGCCTTATGGTCCTTTTCGCCTTCAACATTATGAACCCCCTGTGCATGCCTAACCTGAATATATTTTGAAAAACAAAACAGGAAATAAGGGTCCCTGTGTAAGAATACTCAAGTATAGAAAATAATTATAAGATTGCAAGACAACTTTTTCAACCAGCACGAACCAGGTGTATCGTTTTACAACGATGCAAGGGAAACAAACTGGAAGCAGCACTACCATCCATCTCTGCATTAAGTTAAAGATGAGTATATGATTAATTAGGAAGAATTTAAAGATAATGACTAGCATTAGAAATTTCAAAATAAAATGACAAACATCCCCTTAAACCCATGTGAGTTTCAAGTTCATTATCACCACCACCACCACCACCACCACCTAAGCCATTCATCAAAATGGATTCGATACTTGGTGCAACTCCATGTTGAGAAAGCTCCATTTAGGATTTGATGTTAAGATTTATTAATAAATGTACTCGCCCAAGGGTTTCTAGGAGACAGTAATAAAGATTTTGATGATGAGTTACCTGTAACTGCTTTTATTGATCAACTTGTTTTAAGTGGTAAGTGGTAAGTGATAGGGACCATGAATACTTGGATGTAACACCAGGAATACATCATAATAGTTACAACAAAGACTTTGGAACAAACACGAGCACGATTGATGCAATGCAACTTCTCAAGCTACAAATGAAGATTAAAAGGAAGATATTGTAAAGAAGCTAGCTGAAACTAGAGATGAATGGCACAAAAGCTCAAATCTGTTTAAATCACCTAAGCTTTTAAGACCTTAGAATTAAGCCTAAGACCTAGTTAATCATTTTTTTTTAATTTACAAAAATCTTAAATGGCTTAATAATCAAGTTCCTAATATGACATAAGTTGATTAGTCATTTATACAGCCTTAAGATTAAGCATTCAACCTACATGACCAACCTATTAGGACAGTTTATGCGTGCAGGTTGTTTTAAGTGCATAGGACCTATATGTACAACTTGTTGTGAAGTGCATATATACCTTCGCAGGCCTGAGTTTAGGTCAACCTATACTATAAAACATTTAGTTTGGATTTCAAATTTACTAGCCGTTGGAGTTAATTTAAGGATTATCTGACTACTGTAAACTTTTATAGTATGATTGTAACGACTATAGTCTTTTTGGGCCTTTAAATAAGCCACTATAAATTTCTTTATGAGCTATATTTTGTTTAAGCTAAAAAGTGTCACTCTAAATATCTTCCAGTTTCTGTGTGAAGCCTTGTCTTGTAGATAAATTCTTCAGTGAATTCATGTGAATCAAATGAATTTCATTGTGAAGTTTCCTCTTGGTTTGAGAGGGTTGGACTCAATTTTTGAGTGGTTTCAAGAAGTGAGAGATTGCCCCAGTGCGAAGAAAGATCTTTGTGCAATCTCTATTCTTTAATAGTGAAGCAATCACGCCAAACATATGGGATTAAATGTAGGCTGGAATTTGGTTGAACCAGGATAAAACCTTGAATTTGCATCTGATTGCTCTCTTCCTCAAGTTCTCTCAATTTAGTCGTTTTGCGTCTTATTATTATGTCTTGGTATCATATTGCATCCTTTATTATATCTTATCATTTTAGTAATTTTGCATCTAACCTATTCACCACCACCCCTCTAAGGTTCCTACCACGGTAACAAAGAGAATAGTTTGTCATAAATTAGTGGACTAGTTGGCAAGTAGGAGAACCTAACTTATAGGTTATGCATTTTAAGCTCTCGCAATTATGGAGCAACTCTCCAACAAAATTCCCCTAAACTAAAAAGAGTCCAAAGCATAGACACTCTGCAAAACGGTAAAAACGATTTTGCATGGCAATCATCTCTGAGGCATGATAACGGACCAAAAAGCCAAAGACATTTCCCATGTGTATCTCAAGATATACCAGCAAAATGAGAGATATTTGGGTGTCCAACCATATGAGCTTACAAGCTCAAGAAACTCCATTGGCTATGGATTCTTTAAGCTTAGACAAGCTGACAAGGTTGAATTGAAAACCGTCATAAACTACATATACGAGGGAAACGCAAGTGTGCTACGACAACAATGAGAAAGCCTTTTCCCAATTGTCCGGAGTAAATTA
This sequence comes from Agave tequilana, assembly GCA_038442645.1. Lineage (NCBI taxonomy): Eukaryota > Viridiplantae > Streptophyta > Magnoliopsida > Asparagales > Asparagaceae > Agave > Agave tequilana. The sequence goes on from JAVJIF010004244.1 coordinate 49,603, forward strand.
CATGAATCATTTTTCTTCATTCAGCTATATCAAGGGCATTCCCTCTATTAAGAAAAACCCTAGCCACCACCTCTCTACACCATCCTACTTCTCTTCATCAAACCTTCATTTCTTCTTCTTCTTCTTATAATCTTTTTCTCTTTCCAAATCTAATTAGATTAGATCATGGGATCTGAAGAAGAGAAAGAGAAAGAAAAAGAAAAGAAGATAAAAAAGGTTGTTCACGATGTCACGTGAACAGTGTCGTGATGCTACTATTCATGTGACACTACTATTCACGATGAACAGTTCTGTAAGTCTAGAATTCTGTTAATTTAATACTGAAATTATTTTAGCCATATCTTAGTGTATCAAAATCTGATTTTGATGATTTAAGAGGTAATTCCAATGTTTTTGGGCGTTCCAGGCATATTGATATGTTTTTTTTGATCTGATTATACTTGAATTTAACAGTTTTACTACTGAGTTTGAGAATCTCCCAAAACCTTTTAAGTTTGAAGATCTCTCAGAACCTCATATTCTACTAAGTTTGGATATCTCTCAAAACTTTCACTTCTACTGACTTTGAGTATCTCTCAAAACCTTCACTTCTTCTGGGTTTGAGAACTTATCAAAACCTCATCTTCTAGTGAGTTTGGGAATCTCTAAAATCATAATCCTATCCAAGGAGATGATTATTTGACTTCTCGTGCAGTCTTCGCTCAAGTGCTTCGCTCAACTCATATTAGGCTTGCTTTGGTTTGCAACTTCAGCATCAACATAATGACATATTTGTTTTCAACCGTTTTAAAAATTATTTGTTTCTTATTAGAAAATTTTTGTTTAGATCTTTTTGTAGATTTTTATAGCAAGCTGGTCATGATTGACATCTATACTTCAGCATGAAGAAAAGTATTAGAGTGTGTAATAAATAAGGATAGTATTGTAATTCTCTTTTTTATTTCATATTTATATAAAGGAGAGAGGCTATCCACATCTAGGGTTAAGCCGTCTAAAACCTAACGTAAACATTTTATCCAATATAACTACTGTGTAGCTTACCAACAAAGTATGGTATTTGCATCAATTTGTTTATCATACCCTAGAATTGAAGTTGACATTATTTGTATGTAATAAGGCTAGTATTTCATTTTCACCACATAGTCAATGGAAAGAGTTGTCATATGAAGCTTACACTATCTGGCCTGCAGCTTACCCTTTCAGGCTATGTGTTTTGCACTTGGAAGTATTAGCTGGTATGAATCCTTCCTCAACTATCATGCTTGCCTTCCAAAATGGAGAGCAATCATATTTATAAATCAATAACGGAATGGTTTTTGGGTATAAAAATCTGGAAGATTCATTTTGACTTTTCGGACTTCTAATACAATGATTTTTATTTTGAAACCCAATACATGCTGAACTTCGAAAGTAGTAGACATTAGTCAAAACCAACTTTTTTGTTGTGATCTGACACGTCATACAAATTAGAATAAGACCAAATAACTTAAATAATTATATTGAAGGTCAATAACAAAAATAAGGTTTCTCTCAAATACCCCCAAAAATCTTACTAGTAAATCCAAAATCTCTGTATTTTGTTAAACTATTTCAAGTACCTTCTAAAGTGACTGAAAACCCCTCACCTTCGCCTCCTTGTTGACAACCACTTTAGGGATTCATCATTGAGATATGTCTTATGGATGTTTCAACTGCTTGTTATGCTATAGTTTTTCAATTTGATCAAGTAAAAGTGAAATCCATTATTGAGATATGTCTTCTGATTTTTATTGAATTCGTGTTTTGCTATGAATAAACCATCCACAAGCTATTTTGGATGAGTGTGGTAGCCAATCTTACCCAAAAATATATATATATCTATGAGCACCATTGTCAGATCTGATTGACCGATAACCCCACACTTGTCCATTAGCCACAAGGAGGGGTTGAGCGGGAATGAGCATGGAGGGGTGAAGGAATGGTGCAGATTTTGTTTGGCTAAGGTCAGTGAGCAAGAAAGCTAAGAATGTACGTAATGATGTAACATACTATTGAACCTATCTATATGCTTACACAACAACTATTTTATTGGTCTTCTGCAAATGCCGAAATTTGTAATACTAAATGATTTTAAGCCCCTGGCAAACATCACATAAATAAAAGAAGATGAGAATTTTTTTTAAAAAATTCAGAAATGAAGCAAGGAAGAATATATCACGTAATTGGTGGGAAGAAAAGATCCAGCAAGAGTAGGGCAGATGAAAAGAACATTTTTTTTTAATTAATATAGTGGAAAGATCCAGATCAAGGTCTTTTAACACGAGCATAGCGTATAAACTAAATCCTGCGATTAACACGAAGGAAGTCTTCTTAATCTTAATTTTAATCTTGGCGCTTTGCAGCAGCATCAATTCAATTCGATCAAAAACAAGAGGCAAAATAAAAAGGGGGGAAAGAAGAAAGGAGGGGTAAAGGAGAAGAAATTGATTGATCGGTTGATGTATTAATTCAGATTCGCTAGTACCTACTTGAAAAAGAAGAGAAGTTGGCGGAAGAGGAACAGCGGACGGTGGCTGCAGAGGAAGTGGCCGCCGCTCGAGTACGAGTAGGAGAGAAGATGGCGAGGCCGAGAGCGAGAGTGCTGCTGCTGTTGCTTTTCTTGTTCTTGAGAAGAAATGGGAGCGGAAGGAGATTTGATGAGAAAGGAGCAGTAATGGTCATGGCACAGCCAACCAACCAATCCAATTCTGCTCCATTCTTTCTTTTATTATTATTTTTCTTATTTACTTTTAGTCTTTATCTGCCTTAAAATTAAAAAGTATTTGCATTATTACTGGAATACCGTCAGTGGCCAGAAATCGACCGGCGCCAAAGAAGATGAGAAAAGAGGAGAAAGCATAAGAGGTTGGGAGAGAGAAGGAGAGGGCAGTGGTGGAAAGAAGAGGAGAAGAGGAGAAAGAGGGGGAGAGGGCGGTGGTGGAAGGAGGAGGAGAAGATGAGAAAAAAAAAGGGAAGGGAAGAGAGAAAGGGCAGTGGTGATGGAGAAGGAGAGCAGCTCTCTCTTTCTTTTTCTGCTGGACAAAAATAGACGGACAGACAAATTTTATATGAGAGTCACGGGAAAAAAACCTCCCTCGCTTTGCTCGGTCGATTTAGATAAGAGGCAATTATATATAATAAATTTAATCTCTATAATAGTATTGGTTGTAGGATCATTTCTTTTTCTTTTTTTCTCTTTTTTTCATCTCATGCCATGCTCGCTTCGTTGGTCTAGCAATAGCAATATGTAAAATTTAGAAATAGCCTCCGCCACGTCTTCTTAGATCAGAGAGCAAGGGGATGAATCATGAGGAGGTCCTGGTTTCCTCAATCTCGACACATTTGCTATGAGTCATCATAGGGTTATAATAATTCAATTTATATGTGTAGTAAGTAAATGATGATAAAGATATATAATAATACTAGATTACCGCTTGCGGTGGAACCGAGCGGCGAAGAGTAGGGGAAGAGGGGAGGAAGGAGTAGGAAGATGGGAGAGGGAAAGAAAAGAGAGGAGAGAGGAGTAGGGAGGGGAAGGGGGAGGCGATGGCCTTTCAGTTCTCTGTGGCTCTCTTTTTTGGAGGACAGACGGACGAACAAAGTGCAAGATGAAGTTAAAGGAGAAACCCACTTCGCTTAATTTGATAAGAGATAGACTTGTGTAGTTCTGAAAAGATTCGAGCCTGAATTCTTCTAACTCATATACCAACATCTGACGTTCAAATACAAGATCCACTCTGTTGAATTTAATCTATATTATTTAAAATAACTAAATATCAAGAATCAAGAATTTTGAATACTTTTTACCCATCAATCAAGCGACGCAAAATGGATGGCCCAAAGTAGTGAGTTGGTTAGATCTATGTCTTTAGACATACAAATTCCCCGATCCTGCCATTTGATCATGATCTAAACATTTTAAAAAAATCCTACAAACCAATTTTTGTTATGTTTCAAAAGTTCTTTACCGTTAAACTAACCAACTCACTATTTAGGTCATCCGTTTTTCTCCTAATTGATGCATGGGCAAAAAGTATTTAAAATACTTGATTTTTTATTTTTAAATACTTGAAATAATATAAATTAACTATAACGGAATAAATCTTGTATTCGGGTGATGTGTGGATGTATTCGAGGAGGAAAGATCCGGGCTCGAATTCTTCCGGAACTACACAAGTCTATCTCATAATATAATATATACTTTTGCTCATTAATTTAAATAGATGCCTCTTCTGCTTGGTCCACGTGAGAAGCATGGCAAATCACTAATCTGATCGGTGGGTGGGTCAATATTAACCAGTTAAAGGGCGGTTTGTTTCACGTAAAAGGCTGTAATTCGTAAATGACTTACAGCCCAATTATCCAATTACAACTACAGTGTTTGTTGGAATCGTAATTCGTAAAAGACTCACTTATAGCCCAATTATCACTCATTTGCAACCCAATTACCACTCACTTATAACCCACTTATAGTTAATTCTATGGTCATGCAAATTTATATTATTTTTATATTAATATTATTTTTATATTTAGTATTTTTAGTAGTTATTTGTAATATTTAATTTTTTTAAATCACCAAATAGTTAATTTTATGATTAACTTTTTCACTTACGACTTGCACATTACGACATCCAAACACAGTAAAACACAATATACTTTTCACTTACAACTTTATATTACCATAAAACTTATATGCATGTAATTCATTTACAACTGTAAACAGTTTACCAATTACGACTTACGAATTACGGCCAATTACGACAACCAAACAGACCCCAGTTGCGTTCCAAGTCAAAATCCGCTGCCCTTGCCTATTTCTTATTCTTTTTTATTTGTATCCACACACACAACTCGGGGATGTCAGCCCGAGCACCATCCACTCCACCTGTAACCAAATCCGTCACTTGCTATTATCTTTTCATTAATCAATTAAATAAGTCGTTGAGAGGCTATTATCTTTTCATTAACTAATGGTAAATTTGTCATTATAAACTATCATATTTTTCCTAAATAATCCCTCAAACTATCAAATTCTAAGAATATTATACAACAAATTATCCTTTATCCATTTTGATCCTTAACAACGCTAATACTGCTAGTGCAAAGACCTAAATACCCTTACTCTCTCGCAATTAGATGAAAATAAGGCTGAACTTTCATTTTCGCACAAAACCCCCTCCGCAACTAGCCACCCGCTCATATCCCCACCCAACCCCAAACTTAACCACCAAAAAAAATCCTAACAACGGGTCGGCACCAAAATCAAAGTCTTATCTCGTGGTGTCAATCTCATGTGTAATAGTCCCAGTTTTTAATCATAAATTATCTTAATCAAATTTAAAATCTTCAATATCATTTTCATAATTCACGAAATTTCGGCAGTATCTCCTTTGTAACTAAGAGTCTACCCTATTACATACTTCTACAAATTTTCGGCCAACATCAGCATATTTGTCAACTTCAAAACTTAAATCTATATCAATTTATTCATACTCAAATCAAGTGTTGACACTCCGAAAAGACGAGCTCTCAAACAGCACTTGAACGGTGTCTAACTTATCGACACTTCTAAAAGACAAGTCGCAAACAAGCTGACGATCAGTTCTAGATCATCCCAAGGGACAAAGCAGTGTCTTAGACTCTACTGAACTAGTTAAGTAAACAGTAGGCCTAATGTTGCCTATGAAACTAAGTTGGCTAAAACACTTAGCTCTACTTGAACCCGAAAGGTTAACTTCGCATGAATTTTCTTCATAGTTCCGCAGAGAGCTCATTTCTAGCTTCACATGAAGCTCTTCATAACTCCGCAGAGAGCTCACTTTTAGCTTCACATGAAGCTCTTCATAGCTCCACAGAGGGCTCACTTCTACTTCACCTGAAACCTAGTGATAGCTTCCCTTGAACCTTTATGTTATCTTCGCTTGAAGCTTTGTATTAGCTTCGTCTGAAGCACTGTGATAGCTTAGCTTGAAGCTCTACTCAGCTCCACTGTGGACTTTCCATGTCATTAATTGGCCAATTCAATTAGTGGGCTAACCCCACTACTTTAGAGGGGTTAATACTTTAAGTGAGCGGTGATACCCGCCCATTTTGTCCTACATTAAGTGGAGACGGTCAAGCCAAACTGTTGTTATTGGCTCATGCGAGGCTATCTCGCTTCGCACGAGGCTTGCATTTAGCTTCACATTAAGTTTTCTAGCCTCGTGCAGAGCCTGTTTGAGCCTCGCGTGAGGCTAACAGACTGTTGTCAAGTCTTGCTTAATTATAGGGGCAGTTACACCCCTTGTGAGGCTATAAATAGCTCGGTTGTGAATGAGATTTTTGCTGACTTTTGACTGAGAATATTGGAGAATATTGAATTCTTAAGCTTTGACAAATTAAGAGATCTTTCTCTAACTTTCAAACTTTCAGAGACCTAGTTCTCTAACTCAGGGTGCTAATTTCCTACGATCTTCCACTCTCGAAGGAATTTATGAAATCAAGTGAGAAGAAACTCTCAAGTAATAGTACTCGAAGACTAAACGCTTGCATCATCAATGGAACAAAGTGATCGCTATTGATCAGACTCCCACCAACACAATTTCGCAAAAAACTCAAAAGAGAATACTTTTAATTTTCATTTTTATTACTTGTAATTTCTCTTCGATTTTTTGTAAGTTTTCCCCTTTCTAATCAATGGAAAACATCAAAATAATAGGAGCTTCAATTAATCAAATTCAATTATCGATTCTACATAATTACTGTAACGGTTCCATATTTCTAATATTCTCAATAATATAAATATTCTATTAAACCAACATATTAACATAATCATCTCTAAATTCTTGAAAATTTTTGGCAGCGCCTCTTTTGTAAATACTGATCTGACCTATATACAATACAAAATCACAAATAGTTTCGGCCAATATTAGCCTACTTATTCTCAATTTCAACACATATTAACTCAGCAAACATCCAATCATAATATTACTTGACATCGCCAACTTATCCATATATAATATCCCAAGAATCACAACATAGTGAGCTCGAGAGTACCCCCCTCGACATCCACAGTATAACTCAGAACTACTTTAACCCCAACTAATTATGACCATCACAAGCTAACTCATATCTACATAAATATATTTAACAAATTAAAACACGATACAAGTACATATCGAATATGGTTATGAGCATGTATAACAAGAACTTTACAAATATTAACACATAATCATATCCATAATACTTTCATCAGTTTGTGAAATTCTTAACACAACGCCCATAATCTGAAGTTAGGCCTCCACATCGCCATGACCTAAAAAACACGAAACAATATGCGGTGGGGTGAACTTGACAGCTCAGTGAGAAGAGTCTTATAAGAAATCAAAGAAAGAAATACTCAATACCATATGAAATATGATTTCACTCGAGAAAAATGTATGAGTTTGAACATGACCAAATAAATAGGGAATTGATAGTATGACACAAGTTAACTAGTTATAAGACTTCTCGTATTCTTATTTATTTATTGAAATAGTCTGTTTTTATCTTTAACTCTTATACTTTCTTATTTTGCATCTTCATACTCCATTTGATATACGATTTCTAAATAATTCAACATTTATTTGCAATTTATAACAAGTTCTTATTGTGTATATGTGTATATATGTATATACATATAACATATAACATACACACTTCCTAATTGTCACATACGGTAGTAAACAGACTATGATAACATAATAATATCATATTGCATATTATCACATATCAGTAACACTTTTAGTGATACACCCATTATATAATCATATTATTCATCACACAGTGACACACAAATATTATTTAATATGGACGGTGATACACAAAATCACTCGCTCATATTTCCAATTGTATACCGTTTGGGCACTCCCGTTCTGACCCCAAATATATACCAAATAATACATGTACCATTCGCACTCCCCTTCCTCCATGAATGAATACAAACATAAAAAATCGTATACCATTTGCACTCCCTTTCCTCCACGAATGGATACAATCACAAACACACGTGTACCATTCGCACTTCCCTTCCTCTATGAATGGATACAATCTATAACTCTATCAATAACTCCGCCAATAACTCCGCCAATTCATCATCCACTGTTTTTGACTCCTGCCAGCTCCCGCACGACTCCTTCCTTCATGCATGCATAAAAATACTCACAACACACGTACACAATATCACATACACGTCAACCATTAAGAAAAACGCACATACAATGTCAGTTATGTACACATAACTGATACACTTTTTTTTTATCACATATTATCGATATGTCATACACGATCAAGTTCATACAAATTTTCAGCGCATAAACATATTCAAATAATATGTCATCCACATCTATATCAATCATTGAACAACACATCAAACACTTATTTACATTCTCAGTACTCATTCATTGATCATATGATTCGGTTTTTTAACTAGTTATGGTCTTATTTCACACATCCGATATTTGGTTAATGAAATTGACCATACAATTTATCCACGACCCGAGTCTTAGCATGCTTTAAAATTTATAATAATCCGCTAGATCCACACTTACACGCATCATTTATTTTATTTATAAATTGTTATTTGAAATCAAGGGTATGTAAATAACTAGTTTAGTTGAAACACAAGTTATAAATAACTCGTCAAATTCTATATTAAAACTTTAGCTTAACGAGGAGTTGTTGTCAGCTAATTTCCTACAAGTCGATTATGTGTTGTAATAGCCACTCCAAACACTCAATTTAACTATTCACCTGTGTATGTGCCATTATCATAATGTAAATATTAATGGTTAACTAATTTATGATCAGGCTCATGATGCATTCCAATTATTCTATGTGTTTAGCCAATTTAGAGTTTAATTCGTTCCTTAGTGCATACTTTAAAATTTTTCATTTATTTCATCAGTTATAACATATACTACATGCTAGAATTAGTCATTAGCGACTTAGGCATCGTGGTTAAATACTCCTGCTAGATTACATTGTTGGCCCAAAGGCCTATCACTCTAGTTTTGATGATGATCAACTCATGTATTATATTTACTAATGATCTTGTTTAATTAGTGACAGATTCTTTATCAAGATCTTAGTAGGTGCAAAGCTCAACAAAGGATAAAATGTCAAGATTTGAAGCTAGCACGGTGTGATCCAAGGAGCTTTTGGATCAAGCTTGGACCAAGTCAAGTAGATGAGAAGACTTCAAGGGAAGACTTCAAGAGGATGAAGACTTGTGTCTAGGTATAAGATTTTATTTGTTTTAGATAAAAATGTAAAGGATAGAATAGATTGGTGGATTGCTCAAGTCATATCACACACACACTCTTGAGATTTAATTGTCTTTTCATAAAAGAATTTTTAGTTAGAAAAGACTCTCTCATGTTGGTAAAAAATTTTCTTGTTTAGAAAAGAATTTTTATTTAGAAAAAGATTTTTTCCTTGTGACAAAATATGTTGTTGGTTTTTGGTTTTTCTATCATACATATCTTTCAACCATAACCAAGTTTAGAGCTTAATATTCAAAAACATAGATATTTCATTATGATTGTGTAGTGGATCATATCCATACACACTATGCCTTAATAAGTTCAAAATATCTTGTTTTTGTATTTTGTGAAGTTATGGAAAAACAAGTTTTAGAAATACATGTTTTTAGAAAAACAGTTTTTATTGTGATTAAAACTATTTTTTAGATTTACTGTGAATTTATGGGATTTTTATTGAGTGAAAAGACCTATTTTCAAATCCCGTATCTGTGCAGAACTGAAAACTGTTTCAGGCTTCAGCGGTCGACCGGTCCGGTCGACCGAGTCTGAAGTCGGTCGACCGGGTCGGTCGACCGGACGTGCACAGACGTGCACGCCTGTGTGCACTGGAGAACGGTCGACCGTGCCGGTCGACCGCTTCAGAGAGCTTAGCTCTCAGGAAATCTCGGTCGACCGGGCCGGTCGACCGACAGAGAGTTTACTCTCTTCTCCAGTTGCTCGGTCGACCGGGTCGGTCGACCGGAGGCTGCAACGGTCGGATTTCGACCGTTGCCGGTCGACCGGACCGGTCGACCGGAAGCTCTGACAGAGCCCAACGGTCAGATTTTTCTGGCCTCTATAAAAGGGGTTTTGTCATTGTTTGTAGCCAAGATTTTTGGAGACCTTAGAGCCTGTTTTCTCATATTCAATTCAGAGGTTTTTCTCCACAAAAATAGTGAGCTAATACTTCCAATCAAAAGGGAAGATTTTATAAGAGTGTAAAAGTGATTTCTTGAGATTTTCACCTTTTTCTTTCCTTACTTTCTCAACAAACACTTGAGCATCCATTGAGCTATTCATCCTATAGGTGTTGTAGTGAAGCTTTTGTAGGTGATCAAGTGTTTTAGATCACCAAGATTTCATCTTGTACTTTGAGGAAGCGGGCAAGTGTGCTCGTGGGTGTTTTTGAGTTCGGGTGCGGACTTGTTGTACGAGGTGCGGCCTCGACGAGCCGGTGGGCTTGTGGTGTGTAAGGGACTTTGGGAGTCCGAGGACTTGTAGGTGTTGCGGCACCAAGGAGAGATCCGGTTGGATCGTGCATAGTGGAAATCCTTCGTGTGTCGAGGCGGGGATGTAGAGCAAGTGTGCTCGAACCTCGAAACATACCCTTGTGTTTGCGATTGCTCTCTCTCTCTCTTGTCTCTTATTTATATCTTGCATTCAATTATTGTCTATCTTTATATGCATGATATTCACTTGTGCTCATATTTGCTATACTTGCTTGGGATTGTTGTTAACACTAGTATTTGTAACGCCCCGATCCTGGCGGATACGGACACGTCACTGCGACGTATATACGTAGGTCAGAACTGCCCCCACGTATATACGCTAAGCATAAAAGTACAATACAGAATCAGAGTATAACACAAAGCGTGGTATATTCATATGCCAACTAGAAGTACAAATACAAAGTTATACAAGTTATGATAACTGTCACACTTTACAAGTGTTTTGTTTTCACAACCAAGTCCAAAAGAATATATACAAAGCTTTACACAAGGTGCTCACGTAAGAAATGGAGATGCGTGAGCCAAAATGAAGAGTACGGCACGAGGGAACTAGAAGAGCTGGTCAGCCTGCTCACTGAAGTATGCCTGATCTTCCGTGGAAGGATCCACTTCGTTCCAGGTCTCGGAATCTGAATATGCAAATCCAAGGAATCAAGACATATAATAATAACAAGCTGTGGCCAAGTGGCTAAAGGACATGTAAGTAAGATAGACAATAATAGATATAAAGCATAAAAGACAAGTCCTAATGCAAGAGATCTACAAGTAATACCTTATTATTATTACTTGTCTTACTGTGATATCTAGGTATGTGTTTGAGTGTACATCCCACACACATACATCCATATCCTAGTAATACAAGGTTGTTATTGGAAATAGCGGTTGTATCGACGAACTATGTTTACAGTGGGTCCCGTGCTTGCCCGGGACCACGGTCAAGGGTATTCCGCTGCATGGAGACGGAAACAGCCGCGAGGCCTATCCAGGAGGGACTTATGAATGCCCTTTATAATAATGAAGTAAGGAATAAGGGAGCCAGCTCTCCCCTCGGTCCCCTGGAGGCCCTCAGGTCAGACCGGAAACATAATTGTACAATATACCTAAAGCCACTGTAAACACGAACACATATCGATATCCGCATGTTTCCCCCCGACCCATGTATAAGTTGGTCCATTTTATGCAAAAAGTCGAGTGTATCATGCTTGGTATAAGTGATGGCATGATAAAGTGGGGAGATACGTATCAATTAACAAGTTCTAACTTGAAAATACATGATATCAAGTCATGAAGTATAAGTGGTGATGTTCACCAAGTAACATGTCATGTGGTAGCAATTATGAAGCATAAACAAGATTAACATATCACATATGTATCAATGTAAGATCAAAATTTAAAACAGAAAAGGAACAGAATTCTGGCCCAGGTTTAGCCTATCGGTCGACCTCCGGTCGACTGCCGGTCGACCGGAATTGTGAAGGCGGTAGGGTGCCGGTCGACTGCCGGTCGACTGGCCAAAGTGCGTGAGCTCCAGAATTGACCGGTCGACTGCCGGTCGACTGGGCTTTGCACTGGCGGTCGAGTACCGGTCGACTGCCGGTCGACTGTACCGAATGTAAGCTCCAGGTGAGCTCCAGGTCTCCTAAGCCGGTCGACTGGTTGGTTAACCGGTCGACCGCTAGCCCAAATCTGTGCACGTTTGTGCACATCGGTTCGACTGCCCCCATGGGGCCGGTCGACCGGAGTTCTGGAATAAACTATGGTCTGTTCTGAAAAATCAGATTTTTGTAGTGGGTGTTTTGGATAGATAAAAATACGATTTTTATAACATATCGTGACATGATCTATCATCATAAATATACTAGGAAAATTACGAGTCTTGGTGAGTAAAAATACTCACCTCGAACGGTCGTTAGGAATTTCTACGAGTTCCGGAGGTTCCGAATCAAGTTGGTGATTCTCGGCGATAACCCGGACGATCCCAAATCAACAAGTTGTAGTTGCTTGAGATGGAAGAGAACCTAGGGTTTGCTTTAGAGAAGGAGAGGGATTTTGCTAAGTGTGGAATTCTTGAGGAAATGAGAAAAAGATAAAAATGTAAAGGGTTTTGTTTAAATAGGATTTGAGTTTGTAAAGGAGAAGTAATTAAATATAGAGAGGGGCTTTTGTGCAAAGTGTGAAATGAGATATTTTCTTGACCAATCAAATGGAGCCAAGTGGATGTGAGGTGTCATCTTTGGCCACTCACAAGTGGCCATGTGGAGATGAGGTGGAGGTCATTAATGAAGGTCATTAATGAGGAAGTGTGTGGAAGTGCAATTTTGGAAAGAAAAATGGACTTTTGGAAATTCAAAATCCTTTGGCTTCATGAGAAGGAAAGGAAAATGGAAAAAGGAAAAAGGAAGAAAAATTAAATTGAAAGGATATTTTCTCTAACTCAGAAAATTATAATATTAAAACCGCGGGTTCCCGGGTCAAGGTCGAAAGTACGGAAAACATTTCGAAAATACCGAAATCGTCCGAATTTCAGTATCTCGGAACGACTCCTAATTTTCACCAAAAATCTATAATAATATAAGAAGACTTAAAATGAAATCCTTTTTGAGAAATACCTTATAATTTTAATTATAAAAATCCCGGAGCCAGTAATTTACCGACTCCGTAAGAATTTTCGTAAATCGTAAAATTCTCAGAAAAAGGCTTTAGTTAAGAAAGATGATCCTCATTCATAAAGTCTAAAGGACTTTCTGGAATTTCCTAACAGTTTGGAAATAAAAATCAGAAAATTGATCAGCGGCGCTGGTCGACACCGGTTTTGAAGAAATTCATTTTAATTCCAGAAAATTCCAGAAAATCACATAAAATCTAATATATTAGGAATGATATTTGAAATTAAAATTGATTAAATACGGGAAGTAAAACGAAGAATACGACTGAAAAGCTGAATACGCAACAAGGTACGTATTCTGGAAACGGGGTATTACAATCTATCCACCTTACAAAAATTTCGTCCTCGAAATTTCGTAAAGTGAAAGGCAACAAGGGAAAGGAAACAGATGGATAAGAATATGACGGAAGATACGAAGAATAGAAGGAAAGAATCTTACTAAGTGGTGAAGAGTTGAGGATATCGCTCTCGGATAACGTCCTCTTCGTTCCCATGTAGCTTCTCCCGGCACATGCCGATTCCAAGACACCAACACTAAAGGTATAGCCTTGTTCTTTAGTGTCTTCACACTTCTGTCCAAGATGGCCATCGGATGCTCCTGATATGATAAGTCCGGTTGTAACTCCAGTTCGGAATGATCCAGATATGGCTATCATCCTTCACATACCGCCTCAACTGAGACACGTGGAAAACATTATGAACTCCGTCCAACGATGGCGGCAATGCCAATCGATAAGACACATCTCCCACTCGATCCAATATCTCGAATGGGCCGATAATATCTCGGACTTAGCTTCCCACGAGTGCCGAACCGGATTACTCCCTTGGTCGGTGAAATCTTCAAGAACACATGATCTCCAACTCCGAATTCCAATGGCCTCCTCTGAGAATCTGCCCAACTCTTCTGCCTACTCTGAGCTGCTCTGAGATGCTCTCTGATAACTCTGACCTTTTCTGTAGTCTGCATCAGCATCTCTGGTCCCAATAGGCTCCTCTCACCGATTTCATCCAACAAATCGGTGACCTGCACTTCCTCCCATACAGTGCCTCAAAAGGTGCCATCTTTATACTTGCCTGGTAGCTGTTGTTATAAGAAAACTCGGCCAAGTGAAGATGGTCTTCCCATGAACCCCTGAACTCAATCATGCAGGCTCTAAGCATATCTTCGAGGATCTGAATGGTCCTCTCAGATTGTCCGTCTGTCTGAGGATGATAGCTGTACTGAACTTCAGACGAGTGCCTAGACTTTCTTGGAGACTCTCCCAGAAATGAGATCTAAATCTCGTGTCTCTGTCTGAGACAATACTGACTGGCACTCCATGCAGACGAACTACTTCCTTCATATACTTCTCTGCCAAAACCTCAGTTGTCTGTCCTACCCGGAATGGAATGAATGGGCTGACTTAGTGAGGCGATCAATGATGACCCACACATTATTACCTTTGGGACTACGAGGTAATGCTGTGACAAAGTCCATCGTGATATGCTCCCACTTCCACTCGGGTATTGGCAAAGGTTGAAGAAGTCCAGCTGATCTCTGATGCTCGATCTTTATCTGCTGGCACACCAAGCACTTAGCCACAAACTGAGCTATCTCTCTCTTCATGGCATTCCACCAAAAGTGTTTCTTCAGGTCCTGGTACATCTTGTTTCCCCCAGGATGTATAGAATATGCCGAACTGTGGGCTTCAGCCAAAATCTTCTGTCTCACTTCCCCCTGGGGAACACAAAGTCTATCTCCAAAGTATAAGGCATCATCAGGACGAATACAGATATCCGTCCTCAATCCAGCCTCTACCTGATCTCTGAATGTCTGAAGTCTGGGATCCTCCTTCTGTGCTTCCTTAATCTCCTCTATCAAAGATGACTGGATCTGTAAGGCCATAAGCTGTCCTGTCCTCTCAGCTCCTCGAACTACCATCAAATCCAATCTGATAAAATCCTGAATCAACTCCTTTTGCTGAGTGAACTGAACAAGTACCCTGTTCTCTGGCATTCTGCTCAGGGCATCAGGAACTGTATTGACCTTGCCTGGATGGTATTGCAAGTCAATGTCATAATCAGCCATAAGCTC
Organism: Agave tequilana; assembly: GCA_038442645.1. NCBI lineage: Eukaryota > Viridiplantae > Streptophyta > Magnoliopsida > Asparagales > Asparagaceae > Agave > Agave tequilana. The sequence goes on from JAVJIF010004244.1 coordinate 64,909, forward strand.
CAGCCACCGTCTCTGCCTCATGTTCAGCTCTTTCTGAGAAAAGATATACTTGAGGCTCTTGTGATCTGTATATATCAGCACTCTATCTCCCAGAAGATAGTGCCTCCAAATCTTCAAGCAAAGATCACTGCTGCCAACTCCAAGTCATGAGTTGGGTAATTCCTCTCATGAGTTTCAACTGCCTGGATGCGTATGCTATAACATGATCATGTTGCATAAGCACACATCCCAGGCCTTTACCTGAAGCATCACTAAAGATGACCATTCCTCCTCTCCCTGAGGAAGTTCTCAAGATGGGAGCCGAAATGAGTTTCTGTTTTCAACTGCTCGAAGGCTGCATCACACTCTTCTGTCCAAATGTACTTTACTCCTTTCCGGGTAAGCTGGTTAACGGAGCTGCAATCCGAGAGAAATCCTGGACGAAGCGTCTGTAATAGCCAGCTAGTCCAAGAAACTCTTTATCTCCGTCACCGTCCTCGGAACTGGCCAATCCCTTACTGCCTGGACCTTACTCGGATCAACTGAGATACCTTCTGCTGACACCACATGTCCGAGGAATGCTATACTGTCCAGCCAGAATTCACACTTACTCCTCTTGGCATGAAGCTGTTTCCTGCTGAAGTGTCTGCAACACAATTCTTAAGTGTTCTTCATGCTCCCGGTTGTTCTTTGAATAGATCAAGATGTCGTCGATGAAAACAACAACAAACTGATCCAAGAAGGGCGAGAACACTCGGTTCATCAAGTCCATAAACACTGCAGGGGCATTAGTGACTCCGAAAGGCATTACTAGAAACTCATAGTGGCCGTATCGGGTCCTAATGCCGTCTTCGGTATATCCTCCTTCTTTACCCTCAGCTGATGGTAACCCGACTGTAAGTCCAACTTGAGAATACACGGGCTCCATGAAGCTGATCAAATAAATCATCAATCCTGGGAAGGGGATACCTGTTCTTGATGGTGACTTTGTTCAATTCTCTATAATCGATACAAAGTCTCTTGCTACCATCCTTCTTATTGGCCAATAGTACTGGAGCTCCCCACGGTGAAGCACTTGGCCTGATCAGTCCTTTATCTGAATACTCCTGTAGCTGCTTCTTCAGGATTTCTAACTCCGTCGTGCCATCCTGTACGGAGCTTTAGATATAGGTGCTGCTCCTGGAATAGTCTCGATGGAGAACTCAATCATCCT
>JAVJIF010004245.1:0-80824 GCA_038442645.1 Agave tequilana
TAATATTAGCATGATGTAAAGTAGAAATTATGAAAATTATTATGTTATCATTGCTCTTTGAATCCTTGCATGTTGTTATTACATGAAGGATATGATTATTGCATATTTGGAGGAAGGGACCGGGTTGAAACCGGAGGTGAACGAGGGGAGAATAATATTAAATAACGTATCGGAGGAAGGGACCGGATTGAACTGGAGGTGATCGAAGGGGAGAATATTACGTTGAATAACGTATAGGAGGAAGGGACCGGGTTTAACCGGAGGTGACTGAAATGAAGGGGAGTTCCAATTTTATGTTTAACAAGTGTGTTAATAGGGTTAAGATAGAAATTGCATGTTAAAACTATATAAAAATCTTAAACATTAGACTCTGTGATGAGTCGAACGGTATAGGCAAATTCTAACTAGATTAGTCGACTAACCAATAGGCCAAGTCGACTATATATGTAAAATACCGGTACGCAAGTCTCTGGAAACCACCACTAGTCGACTATAAGATAGGTAGTCGACTAGATTTAGTTTACGCAGCAGAGAACAGAGATTGGACATCTTCTTTTAGCCAAATTAGTCGACTATAGATGGTGATAAGTCGACTAGTATTTAGAGTAGTCGACTATACAAAATAGGGTAGTCCGACTAAAATTTGTTATAAGCAACAAACAGAGAGCACACATCTTTGGTCAAGACTTAGTCGACTATAGATGGTTTATAAGTCGACTAGTACCAAGTGTAGTCGACTATACAAGATAAGTAGTCGACTAGGTAAGTCACAGGCAGCCAACAGAGAGTGAATATTTTTTTGGATAGAGCCCAGTCGATTATAGCTCTTCAATATAAGTCGACTAATAGTAATATTAGTCGACTATAGGAATGGACAAGTCGACTAATAACATCAATTTCTGTGTTTTTGGACAGGACTTCAGCAAATACCCAAAAATGTGCAAAATTAGTTAATAATTACAATTGTTAACCTTATGATAAATCTCAAATAGACATAACATAATGGTCATGAAAATATAATTACTTTTTACTCACTGAGCTGTCGAGCTCACTCTGTTTTATTAATCACCTTCAGGTTTGGATAAAGGCAAGAGACCCGCTTAATGGCATATATGGGATAGGTGACAGTGGAAGGTATTTTCACCCTTTTGGCATGTGTTCTTTGATATGTATATATTGTTTTAAAAAAAACTATGTAAAATTTCTATGTTGATGTTTGCCATGAACTTTTGTAAAATATTGAAATGCTTATATTATTAGGTGCTTGACTCGAATCTTGTGTAATATTGTGGAGTTTTATTGAATAGTAATGTGTAGGCTATGTTTCCTACCGGATTGTCTGATCAATGTTTGGAAATATGATAAATCATGCTGAGATCACAAATGCATTTTGAGTGAAATTTGTTGTGAAGCCTTAAGTAGGCTGACGTAAGCCAAAATTATAGTGTTGTATCTTGATGGGTCTCACGCTTGCATTAAGGATAACCATGATGATTGGATAACTGAAAATATTAAGACTGAGACCGTTACAGTTGTATCAGAGCTAAGGGTTACGGTAGAGGGAAGGAGAAGGTTAAGTCGAAAGTAGGAGGCAATAGAAAATTGTTAGGCTTTAATATGTGTGGATAAGTGATTATAGTTAGGTAGTGAGTTTTATATGACGGATTAAGCGTGAGTCAAGCGGTAATGATTATTTTCTCGCTTCAGAATCGGGGTACCCGCACATCCCAATTCGGGTGAGTTGACTGAGAGTGCAGGCTCTCAGAAATAGCTACTAGTGGTATGGGGCACTGGGACGAGGAATGCATGATTATCTATTGAAACTAAGTATTATCTTAACATGAAACTTACGGGTAGACTAAGGATAAGTGTAAGTGTAAGAGTGTGTATATATATATATTACTTCTTTCTCGTTGTATGGCAGTATGTCGAGACTATTTTTGTGGGTTGAGATTGATATGACTCCTTGTTTACATGTAGATGAGAGAATCTGATAAATATTGGCCAGTCTCTAGCTCGGATAGTTTGAGTGCGAGTTGGATGCAGCAGATTCTATAAATTGGAGATATGAGTCTGATGAGACTGACCCAGAGGTCATATTTGCAGCCCCAGACCACATAGATCATGAGGAGGTTGAGTCTCAGGCGTCTAATGAGCCTGAACTGACCATTGTCGATACGAAGAGTTTGGTTGGAGATTCACTGATGTAAAAGAGATGGGGGATACAAGTGCATTAAAAGAGGAGACCCGAAGAGGGTTCACTTATGGAGGTGTCTTTTGGGATGAAAAATGGGAAGATGACATGGATTTATCTGATGATCTAGATGACTGGTGCTGTGCAGGAGACGAATTATCAGGGGAAGGCTCTGAGGAAGGCATGGATGATAGGGAGGATAGCAACAGTACTAGTGGTGACTCGAGTGGGAGACTCTACCCTGTGAGGGATGAATCTATGAGCAATTACTTTTGATATGTATGTGTGTGTGTGTGTGTGTGTGTATGTAAGCCTAGTGTGCTAGTTGATGGATATCTTAAGAGTTTTGCTGTATATGCCCTGGCACATCTTGTATGCATGCACATGTTAGTTCGGATATCCAAAGGGTAGATATATCAGTGTAATATCTGTGTATCCGTTTTGGGGTTTATATAATATATATATAGCAAGTTGCTTGTTTGAAAGTGATAATCAATATAAGTGATTGCATGAAACTAAAAATTTTATCTAAAATTTGTTTTCATATATGTGAAGTATGTTGACTAGAAGTCCTTATCTTATAGGAAGGACGCATGGATCTAAATCAATTACCACCCAATGAGTCATTATCGCTCGGGGTGTCACACTATAGTGTGATGGGAAGTGCACACCCATGGACATAATGAGATTCAGAAGTACAAATAGGAGGAGGTCATGGAACTTCAGAGGTGATGCCGGAGTGGCTCACTTAGTTAATGACAAGAGCAATGATAACAATTCCCACCGAGCATTAGAACTGTTTCAAAGATGAAACCGCCAGTATTTGAAGGGGAGGTGGACCCCTTACAAGCTGAAGCATGGCTTCTCCAAATAGAAAAGATTCTGGATGTGATGAATTGTACCGATGAACAGAGAGTATCTTTCTCTTCCTTTATGTTTCAAAGGAAGCAGAACACTGGTGGAGGGCAGTGAAAAGTAGTGTGAAAAGCACAAGAGAACCAATCACCTGGGAGTTCTTAGTAAATAAATTTACTGAAAAATATATTTCAGAGACGGCCAGAGACAAGATGGCGTCATAATTTCTTGAATTGCGGCAAGTGAGATGAATGTGTCCCAATATAACTAGAGGTTTACCCAATTATCTAAGTATGCTGATGCCTTGGTGAAAAGTGAGGCTGAAAGGACAAAGAGGTTCGTGAAGGGCCTGAAATCAAAAATTCGAGGCAGATTGATTCCTCTACAACTAAAGAATTATCTCCAAGCGTGAAAAGAGCCTTGGAGGTAGAAATAGATATGCAAGAAAGTTATGAAAACTGGGCGAAGGAATTTCTTAGCTCAAAGCGTCCTCGATATCAAGGACCAACAGTGTCGGTGACACCGAGATCCACCAGTAGTAAGGGATTTGGGTTTAATGCCACTCTTCAAAGAGGAGGATGGGCCAGAAGCAGAGGGACATGGTTGAGGAATAGAGACACTTTTTCGAAAGCACAGGCTACCTCTGCGTCCACCCCAGAATCTCGGAGACCCTTGGTGCCAGAAGTGTATGATAAACCATTTTGGAAACTGCATCCAAGAAAGGACTTGCTATAGTTGTGGAGGAATGGGGCATTTAAAGAAAAATTGCCCGATGATGCGCGGAAGTCAAGGACAGAGTAGGAAAAGTGGGAGGCCAGCTATGAGAATGAACCCTCCTAGGGGCCAACCAGTAATTTTATGTCGCCCAGTAATGCTCCGTGACCTGCTGCAACTCAATCATCTGTACAATAGCCACGGGCTCAAGGAAGAAACTTTGCATTGACCCATCGAGAAGCAATGGCCTCGAATGCAGTAGTAGAAGGCATGATCTCTATATCAGGACATATTGCTCAACATTGTTTGATCCTGGAGCTACTCATTCATTCATATCTAGTGTTTTTTCTTATAAATTAAATTAAGTATCAGAACCCTAGGATTTCAGTTAGTTGTATCCACACCCCTAGGGGTAAAGATAATAGCTAGCACTAAATATGTGAACTGTGAAGTGATGATTGGAGAGATGAAAACATCTATTTATTTGATTAAGCTGGGCGAGATGGAGTTTGATGCAATATTAGAATGGACTGGTTGTCCGCTTGTGGTACACATGTGAATGTAATAGGAAGAGAATCATCTTTACAATGGAAGGAGTTCCAGAGTTTATTTTTGAATGAGTAAAAGTTAGTCATGATATACCCTACATATCGGTCTTTAAAGCCACCAATTTAATGTGGCAGGGATGTCAAGAATTTCTGGCTTCAGTTTTAGATACCATTAGAACTGATATCAAAATTGAGACTATTCCAGTCGTGAATGAGTTTCTTAATGTATTCCCGAAAGATTTACCAGGTCTGCCCCCAGATCGAGATGTAGAATTTATAATAGATGTAATACCCGGTACTGCCCCAATTTCGAAAGCACCATATTGTATGGCCCCTGCAGAAATGAAAGAACTTAAAACTCAACTACAGAAATTATTAGATAAAGGTTTCATCACCGAGTGTATCTCCCTGGGGAGCACCAGTACTATTTGTTAAGAAGAAGGATGGAAGTATGAGATTATGTGTCGACTATCGGGAATTGAATAAGGCCACTATTAAAAATAGGTACCCACTTCCTCAGATGATGATTTTTTTGATCAACTACAAGGGACTTGTGTATTTTCTAAGATAGACCTTAGGTTGGGATATCATCAGTTAAAGGTCAAGCCAGAAGATGTGTCTAAATCAGCTTTAAGAACAAGATATGGACATTTTAAATTCCTAGTCCTGCCTTTTGGACTCACTAATGCCCCAGCAGCATTTATGGACGTAATGAATCGAGTGTTCCAACCATATCTTGATCAGTTTGTGGTGGTATTTATCGATGATATTTTGATCTATTCGAAGAATAGGAAGATCATATAAATCATCTTAAAACTGTCCTCCAAATCTTAAGGGAGAAGCAACTTTATGCTAATTGAAGAAATGTGAATTTTAGTTGGAACAAGTAGGCTTTCTTGGCCATATTATATCCAAGGAAGGAATATCAGTAGATCCAATGAAAATTGAAGCAATCAAAGACTGGCCTAGACCCATAGCTGTTACTGAAGTTCGAAGTTTCTTGGGGTTACTGGATACTACAGAAGATTTGTAGAAGGATTCTCTCTAATGGTGGCACCATTGACACAATTAACTAAAAAGAATAAGAAGTTTGTATGGAAAGAAGAACAAGATAAGAGCTTCCTTGAAGTTAAAACGAAGCTAACATCTACTCCAGTTCTAACTGTACCTTCGGGATCTGAAGGATTTGCCATCTATAGTGATGCGTCAAAATTGGGATTGGGATGTGTATTAATGCAAAATGGGAGAGTTATTGCCTATGCGTCCCGATAATTGAGAATTCATGAAAGAAATTACCCCACAGCCGCTGTGAGTTTTGCTTTGAAGATCTGGTGACATTACTTGTATGGAGTGTCTTGTGAAATCTTTACTGATCATAAAAGTTTGAAGTACATTTTCACAAAAAAAGAACTGAATATGAGGCAAAGGAGATGGATAGAACTAATGAAAGATTATGATATTACTATCCGATACCACCCTGAAAAGGCCAATGTGGTGGCTGATGCCTTGAGTCAGAAATCAGGAGGAGCAGTAGCCACTTTGATAACTCGCCAAACAAGATTGAGATCTAGAAGAAATACAAGTAGAGGTGCGAGTCATTGATCCATCCAATGCTAAGTATCAATTGAATCAAGTAAGTATTCAATTTGATTTATATGACAAAATCAAAGAGGCCCAACATAGAGATACTCAAATAAGAAAATTATGAAAAAAGTACAAGAAGGAGAACTCAAGGAGTTTCAAATTGAAGATGATGTACTAAGATTCAGACGCAGATTATGTGTGCCGGATGTAGCAGAGATTAAGGAAGAAATAATGCAGGAAGCTCATTGTGCCCCGTATACAGCTCATCCGGGGAGCACAAAAATGTATCAGAATCTGCGTCATAACTTCTGGTGGGATGGAATGAAAATGGATATTTTCAAGTTTGTCCACAAGTGTTTAGTCTGTCAGCAAGTGAAATCGGAACATAAGAAGCCCCCAGGATTGCTGATACCATTACCAATTCCTGAATGGAAGTGGCGTCACATTGCCTTGAATTTTGTTACTGAACTTCCTCGGACATCCCAAGGACTAGATACAGTCTGGGTAGTGGTAGATAGACTTACTAAATCTACCCATTTTCTACCTATCCGGATCAATTACTCTATGGAGAGGCTGGCTCAAGTATATATCCGAGAAATAGTTAAACTGCATGGAGTGCCTGAGTCCATTGTATCAGATCGGGATCCTAGATTTCAATCTAGATTTTAGAGAAGCCTATCCGAAGCTATGGGCACTAAGTTGCAACTCAGTACAGCGGTACACCCCCAAACAGATGAACAGTCAGAGAGGACCATTCAAATATTAGAAGATATGTGAGGACTTGTGTATTAGATTTTGGGAGAAGTTGGGACAACTATTTACCTTTGTGGAGTTTGCTTATAATAATAGTTATCAGTCCACCATTGGTATGCCTCCGTTTGAAGCATTATATGGTAGAAAATGTAGATCACCGATCTGTTGGGAGGAAGTTGGGGATAGAAGGATATTCGGCTCTGACATAATTCAAGAAGCCACTGATAAGATTAAGTTAATTAAGGAGAGGATGAAGGCAGCCTAGAGCAGGCAGAAAGCTTATACAGATAATCGCCACAGACCACTGGAATTTGAGGTAGGGGATAAAGTTTTCTTGAAGGTATCCCCAATGAAGGGAGTGAGATACGCCGGCAATAAGAACAAGTTAGCTCCTAGATATGTTGGACCATTTGAAATATTGGATAGAATTGGACCGGTTACTTATCGTTTAGCCTTACCTCCTGTTTTGGAGAGGATGCACAATGTATTTCATGTCTCTCCGTTAAGGAAGTACGTACTTGATCCTGACCATATAATCTCCTATGGACCTCTGCAAATACAAAAAGACATGTCAAACACGGAAGAGCCAGTGCAAATCTTAGATCGCAAGGAGAAATAATTGAGAAGTAAAATTATTTCTTTGGTCAAGTTTTTATGAAGGAATCAACACATAGAAGAAGCAACTTGGGAACTGGAAGAGGAGATGTGGAAGAACTATCCACATTTGTTCTAAGGTACGTTGAGTTTCGAGGACGAAACTCTATAAGGAGGGTAGAATGTAACACTTGCCTTAACTAATTACCTTTTTCTTAACACTTGAATGCTTTAGGGTAGTGATGTGGAAACAAGTATTCATGTAAGATACTTATACAATATATTATACCATACATATATTAGTATGTATATATTAGTATGTATGTATATGGATTTAAATACATACACATGCATGTTGACTTTTTTACCATACCCTCACCATACTTGTTGGTACAAGTACTTCATGAAGGGGGGAGGGATGGGGACCTTACTTATAGGAGTAAGGTATAGGTATAGGGAGATGGTGTTAGCGGGGGCATTTGGCATGATATCATTGAAGGGAATGAAGTATAAATGGGGGGGAAATGAGAAGAAAAAAGGGCATTTGGCATGATATCATTGGCAACACTCCTTCTCTTCATTTCCAACTCCAAACTCCCTCCCTTCTCTCATTTGCAGCCGGCCAGGAAAAACAGCCAGCAGCCCATTTTTTTCCTCCATTTTCTTCACCTACACACTCTCTCTCCCCCTCTCATTCCCTCACAAATCTCTCCCGTAGTTCCTTTATACAAAAAGGCTTCCTTTACCTATTTTATCTCCTCCAAAGGCCTAATAGAATATGGAAAAGTGGTGATACCTTAAAAGAAATTTTTGAAGATAAGGTTGACCTAGGTTATTAAGTTAGGAGGGTGATATTGGTTGAAGAAGGTAAGCAAATCCTTAAGACTACTACCCCTCTTATACTCTTTTAACTATAAACTAATTATGATATTGTTATGGCCTTGTAGACTTCATTATAGCCGGTGGCCAAGCTTGATAAGGGGATATTCTCTTCAAGGGTGAGTAGAACAGCCAAACCCTAATATAATAGTAGGTGGTGTTAAGCTTGAAATAAGTGGAGAATTGCTAAGTCATAAGTGAACGCGAAAATGAACGATAATGTATGTGTATGGTTTATAGATTTTATGTGTACATTATAAATAATCTTATGATTATCATGTTGTAGCTATTTTCATGTATGCTTACCATTGTGCATGGTTAATAAATTTTATTGTGTGTATACATGGTAGTCAACCACATGCCTTTTTAGAAGAAATAATTCTTTGGATAAATATAATACTTGATGCTATGCATATATATATGGCAACGCATATATTAAGATGACATAATATGTTAGTTATCTTGAAAAGGTTTGCATGTTGATAATTTAGCAAGTGGTTACTTATACATGTTAATGACTTCCATAATGTTAGCATGATGTAAAGTAGAAATTATGAAAATTATTATGTTGTCATTACTCTATGAATCCTTGCATATTGTTATTACATGAAGGATATGATTATTGCATATTTGAAGGAAGGGACCGGATTGAATCGGAGTTGACCGAAGGGGAGAATATTATGATAACGTATCGGAGGAAGGGACCGGGTTGAACCGGAGGTGATTGAAGGGAGAATATTACGTTGAATAATGTATAAGAGGAAGGGACCGGGTTTAACCAGAGGTGACCAAAGGGGGAGTCCAATTTTTTGTTAACAAGTGTGTTAATAGGGTTAAGATAGAAATTGCATGTTAAAATTATATAAAAATCTTAAACATTAGACTCTGTGATGAGTCGGCTGGTATAGGCAAATTCTAACTAAATTAGTCGACTAACCAATGGGCCAAGTCGACTATAGATGTGAAATACAGGTACGCAAGTCTCTGGAAACCACCACTAGTCGACTATATAAGATAGGTTAGTCGATTAGATTTAGTTACAGGCAGCAAACAGAGAGTTAACATCTTCTTTTAGCCATATAGTCGACTATAGATGGTGATAAGTCGACTAGTATCTAGAGTAGTCGACTATACAAGATAGGGTAGTCGACTAAAATTTGTTATAAGCAGCAAACAGAGAGCACACATCTTTTTGGTCAAGACTTAGTCGACTATAGATGTTTTATAAGTCGACTAGTACCAAGTATAGTCGACTATACAAGATAGGGTAGTCGACTAGGTAAGTCACAGGCAGCCAACAGAGAGTGAATATCTTTTTGGACAGAGCCCAGTCGACTATAGCTTCAATATAAGTCGACTAATAGTAGTATTAGGCGACTATAGGAATGAGCAAGTCGACTAATAATACTAATTTCTGTGTTTTGCACAGGACTTTAGCAAATACCCCAAAATGTGAAAAAATAGTGTAAATTACAATTGTTAACCTTATGATAAATCCCAAATAGACATACATAATGGTCATGCATATAATTACTGTTTTACTCACTGAGCTGTCGAGCCCACTCTGTTTTATTAATCACCTTCAGGTTTGGATAAAGGCAAGGGACCCGCTTAATGGCAATATACGGGATAGGTAACAGCGGGAGATATTTTCACCCTTTTGGCATGTTCTTTTTATATGTATATATTATTTTAGAAAAACTATGTAAATTTTCTATGTTGATGTTTGCCATGAACTTTTGTAAAATATGAAATGCTTGTATTATTAGGTGCTTGACTCGAATCTTGTGTAATATTGTGGAGTTTTATGGAATAGTAAAGTGTAGACTATGTTTCCTACCAGATTGTCAGATCATTGTTTGGAAATATGATAAATCATGCTGAGATCACATATGCATTTGAGTGGAATATGTTGTGAAGGCTTAAGTAGGCTGACGTTAGCCGAAATTGTAGTGTTGTATCATGATAGGTCTCACGCTTGAATTAAGGATAACCATGATGATTGTGATAACTAGAAATATTAAGACTGGGACCGTTATAGTCGCCCTCTCACTGGTCACCAAGTGAGGGAGGGGGGAGGGAGCTAGAGAGAGGGTTGGAACGAAATGAGGATAAATAATGTAAGAATTTACTTAATGAAGCCATCTAGCAAAATCCAAGTTCCAAATTCACCACCTCATGCTAGCCAAGACACCTTACCCTTCCCATAGTCTTGGCTTAATTGTAATTAATTAGAATAATTAGTGGTGTATAATACATGCTAGGTATAACTATTTGTATGCAATTTTGTATACGACTAAATAAATCAATTCTCTTGCATATAGTTAAATTATGGATTATTAATTAACTATTCCAATAATCATACTAAGATTACAATCACAAGGATTACCATATTAGTTATAACATTATGACTCCAAAATTAAAATTTTGGCACTAATCCTTAATAAAAATAATTCGATCGTTACACTTGGTGCCTATTCGATGGTAGTTGGTTGATCTTACAACTCCAAGCACAGTGGCGCCTTCTTCATGTACTGCAACGTCTTCCGTCTCCTTTTAGTGTAATGACGGACAACCTTCTTGCTAATCAGTACTTGGAAGGCTCCATTCTCATTGAACTTTTGTCACATTAAAGGCCTCCTATTCTCCTACTCTGCCAACAGAGATTTTTGTTCCACTAAGCTAGGTCATTGGTAAAAAGAGCGGGTTGAAAAATGGGAGGTATCAAGTTTAAGAAGTTTAAGACCGAACTACAATCTTTGTTCAAAAAAAAAAGAAAAAGAAAAAGAAAAAAAATTATATGTATAACTTCTTGACGAAGGACTTGAACGAGGAGGGATGCACAACACCTCGACATTTCAAGTTCCATTTCAATGACAAGAATACTCCCTTGCTGGAACATCAACGAGGACCATTCTACAGTCTAAATTGTTTCATAATTTCTGGAAGTTATGCCCAAGGGTTTTCGTAGACCTATTTACCTAGCAAACGCTCATTTTTCTGCCAGAGTTGATGCTCCCAATTTTCTTCAGCTATGTGCTTTGGGTGAAGGGCTTAAATGTTTCACAGAAGATGATGACGTCATATTGTCAGGAGACTTCAATTTCAAACCTGCAAGTTTAATTTATAATGAGATTCTCCAAGGCACCAAAAATTTGAGGCCACAAGCATCTGGGCTTAGAGGCAATATTGCTGCCAAGTCTAGGATATAATGACATGAAAAGTGTGTACCTCGCTGCAAACAGATCAACTTGTGCACTGCAGATGTTGATGAATTGCGTTCCAGCTTATTAGATTTCAGCCATGAGCTGATTTGAACGAAGTATAGTACCTCTGGTGAGAATTGAGGGTATTCGAACAGGTCCCCGCAAGTTGAACGCTCTTTTTATGAGTCAAAACTTGAGACTTTTCTGTAGGGATGTTTTCTTCGATTTTAAATCGCGTTTCTAAATGCGCATTCAATGAAAATTAAGCCTGATTTGCTCTGATATTGAAATTTCTGATGTACAATTGAACATAATAATCTCTAAAAATATTTCAGAGACCATTTAAGGTCAACCAATGCAGATAAACAACAAGCAACCATTTTAGAAGGTTCGATAAGAATATTGTGTTTGACTCTTTTATTGAACCAAACGGCCTCAAATTATTTTCTGATTCAACCAGTTATGCCCTTGAAATATCATATAGCAAACTAAGCTCGCATTCTCTGAACCTCTCTCGATTTTCTTCAAAGGATCGATCCCATTCGATCTCTCGCTTTCGATTTCCTACCAAAATATGTTTTGATTTTCTCAAATTTAGTGATTTAGGCCATCTCTTTTTTCACTTTAGCATCCATGCATAGTTGCAGATTGCCCTTGATTTATTCATGTCCTAACACGAAACTGACGAAATTAGGGTTTTAGATTAAGGATGGAGTAAGAAAAAAAGAACACGTTTGAGCTTGTTTCAACTTATTGAACCTCATAAAAGTTTATAATCCTTGTACACACACAAGCTCAGCTCTTTATTCTGTTAGAATCTAAGTCTCATAATCTGAAAAACATTATATCAGATACAGTTCAATGTTGCAAGTAATTTGTGACTGAACGATATAATTTCACTGATATCTTAGTTTTTGATGGACTACATTTCCGGGCACGTGCAATGCACATATAAAAAATACCTGTTTTTTTTTTTTTTTTTTACTGCTTCTGATGTATGTTTTTGATAATATTGTTTTTATTAAGGATGATCCAAATCACAATCTAATTCAAATCCTATACTTGTGATTTAATCCAATTTATAGTCTCGTAAGTAGTAATATTAGACACACTCTTTCTAAAGAAGAAATTAAAATTTTAATGGCAAGTTAAGTAAGTTTATAGAACTGGAATATTGTTTTAGGTTGTGATGCTATAAGACAGACATGAGCCCATTTCAACTCAATTATAAGCTTCCTAAGGGTTGCATTACAAATTTACAATAGTAGAGATTCGAGCAGTAATGACATTATAACTAGAAGTTATTATTACAGAGACTTCATTGTTCGTGAGAAAGTACATTGTATTTTAAGGTGTTTGGTTGGTAACGTGTAAGTCGTAAGTGAAAAAGTTGACCATAGAACTAACTGTTTGGTGATTTAAACATATTAAAGTTTAAAAATATTAAAATAGTATTAATAAAATAAATATTTAAAACATTAGATATTTAAAATAAATAATAAAAATAGTAAATATTAAAAGTATTAAATATTAAAAATATTAAATAGAAAATACACAAAAATATTAATATTAAAAAATAATAATAAAATATTAGATTACAAAAATATTAATAGTAATCTAATATTAATTATTAGAAAATATTTAATATTGCATTCTAATATTAAATATTATTTAATTCAATAATTAAAATAGTAGATTCCAAAATAAAAATTAATTAATAATAAAAATATTAATTTATATTAAATATTACTAATCTAGTAATAAAAAAGATTCTAATAATAAAAATTATTAGAATAAGTAATAAAAAACTTTAATCTAATAATTAAATTTAATCTAATAATTTAAAAAATTCTTATAATTTAAAAAGATTAATTTAATAACAAAAAATATTAATCTAATTAAAATTAACTGTTTACAATACAAATTTGCATGACACAAAATTAACTGGTTATGCTGCAAATAAGTTGTAAATGAGATTTGTATGACCGCGAAATTAACTGTTTTGGTTGCAAATGGGCTGCAAGTCTATTTTATGATTTACGGCCCCAAACAAACACCATAAGTGATTTTACTGCAATTGTATTTTATCACTTACGGTTACGGGAAACAAACACGCCCTTAGGGGATACTTTTCCTAAGTTGAACTTAATCGATATTTTTGCTGCTAACATGTAAGTTCATGGAAATCTTTTTATTCAAGTTATGTATGAGGGGCGTGCAGGTCTGTTATAGTTTAGACTCAAACAATCACAAATTCCTATCATTGGGAATAATCCACACAAGGGAAGAACAGAAGTTTTGACGTAGTAATACATATATCTCTCATGATGGCCAAAGAACACATTCGAACATGACCCACTGTTCATTATATTCAATGGCCTATAATTTCTTTTATGTTTGAGTATAATTTTTGTACCTAATTCTTCACCTGGTTACATTCTTGTTTTGATCTTCTGCAGGTCACAAGTCCAGTTGCCTTTCCTTGTTGTGGGGTTTTGAAGAAAGAGAAGCATGTTTTACTCCCTTCAGTTGCAGATATAGTAATTGAACAATGTAAAAGGGGACAACAGTTGAGAACTATTGCAGTTGTATGTAGTATGCACAATTTCTCTCTTTATGCAATTTTCAGGGAACAAACCAAGCTCGTGGTTTGATTATATATAATTTTATTCTCAGCCAATTATGCGAAGGATTTATCCGCGCATTATGTTGTAATGCTGGCTGGTGTGTAATATTGGGGCTTTAGCCCTCAGTATCTCTTTTGTTAAATCAGAGGATTTGTTCCAGCATTATGCCCCAACTATCTTCTTAATTATGCGCGCCTGTTGCTGTTGATTGATTCTTACAAACTTTTTGACAACTCCCCCTTTTTTCTTAATTATGCTGGGTACTCAATTGGATTTTCTCTTTATTTAAGTCAGGCTTTAATAATTAAATCTTGATTCAGATGAGATCTTTGGTTCTCCTGACTTAACAAACATTGTTTCATAAAATCGGAGATGAAGGCATCAATTAGAGCTTTATGGTGACCCTGTCTTTTGTATTGTTGAATGAGGATACTATGACCTTTTGTATCTCGTGTCAATGCTGGTTTATCTTTTGTTTGTCAACACTCTTTAGATGTGGCTTTTTGTTTGGGAATTTGAAGTGGATGTGGAAACAATGTACAATTGTTTAGTGACAAGTTGAAATATTATCCTTCTCATATTGGAAATGCTTGATTGCCACTTAGACGGGGTTCCTAGTCATGCTGATACTCTCAAGCTCAAACCTTGCTCGATTTGAAGATGTTTTGGTTTCATCAGTAGTTATTAAAAGTAGGAAGCCTCTCAATCTAAGCTAAAGTTCACAAGGTTTCTTATCAACATTTTTTCATATCTTTCATGTCATTGATTTTCTACCTTTCTTTCTAATTGATGTTTCATTCGTGTGTCATGTCTGCGATGGCTGTTACCTTAATGCCAGGATATCTAATATGTTAAACCTTAAGCTTCCTCACCTTGTGGCTGTTACCTTGATGCCAGGATATCTGCAGTCTCTTTTTGGGATATATTCTGTCAGAATTGAGAATGCTGTTGTTAGGAGGCCTGCCAGTGATGATGCTCAGATCCAAGGAGTTGCTCCATCATAGGGACTTCTGGAAGGTAACTTTTGGTTATCTTTTTTAACATCAGGCCAATCTTTCCCCAAGCATAGCTAATTCTGATCATTGTTTTTCTATGCTGTTCTACTGCTCCTTTCGAATAAGAATGAGAGTCAGCAAGATTTTTTAAGTAAAAATTTGTTCCTTTTTCTTGCATTTCTTTCTTAACTATGTTAGAACCTCGCCGAAGATTCAACGCGCACGTTGCCGACGAGATTCACAGCTAAGCTACAAGATTACTCACACGAATTGAAGCTGCAAAAACTTTTTGGCTTGCTTTTCATTGTATAATTCTCTGCTTTTAAAGACAACTAAATGGAGAACAAAATGGAAAGAAAAGACTGCCTTCAATCAGGCCGATCACACAAGGTAACTAACCTAAACATGGTATGCTAAAAATACTGTACATGTGCTAAAATACTGGCAAGATTAATTTAGCACGTTTGCTAAATTAGTGGCAAGATTAATTTAGCACGTTTGCTAAATTAGTGGCAAGGATTTGTGGCACGTTTTGCTAAATTAGTGGCATGCAAGGATTATTTCCTTCAATCTCCTCCTAAGCCTTATCGTGCACCTTCAGCCACATTGATCATGCCGATCTTTGAGCGAAATTCTTGAAATTTTGCCCTGCCCAATGACTTCGTCAGGATATCACTGAGTTGTTCTTCACTCCTGACGAACTGTACCTTGATTAGACCCTTTTCTTCGCATTTTCGGACCAGATGGTACTTTACCTCGATGTGCCTACTCTGTTCATGGAGAACCGGGTTCTTGATCAGAGCGATGGCTGACTTGTTGTCCACTTTAAGCAGAGGAGCGCTCGGCTTGGACCCCTGCATTTCTCCCAGCACTTGAGCGAGCCACAACGCCTGGCAGGTCGCATTTGCCGCAGCAATGTACTCCGATTCACAGCTGGATTGCGCCACAATCCGCTGCTTCTTCGACTGCCATGAAATTGGGCTTTCCGCCAGCATGAAGATGACTCCAGTTGTGCTCTTTCTAACATCAACGTCTCCAGCAAAATCAGCATCGCTGAAACCTGTTAGCTGTGCTTGATTTCCTTTCTTCCTGCCGAACCAGAGCCCCCAGTTGCTTGTTCCCGCCACATAACGAAGAATCCGTTTCAACGCTGCAAGGTGATCCTCCTTTGGCTCCTCCAGAAAACGGCTAACATATCCGACTGAGAACGCAAGATCAGGGCGGGTATTCACCAGATACCTTAAGCTCCCAATGAAACTCCTGTATGTTGTAGCGTCCACCGGTGACTCCGTGCTCTGCTTGCTTAGTTTCAGTCGCGCCTCCATGGGTGTTTGGCAAGGATTGCATCCTGCCATGCCGCTTCTCTCCAAGATCTTCGCGGCGTATGCTCCTTGACTGAGCGAGATGCCGCTCGCGCTCTGCTTCACCTCGATCCCGAGGTAGTAGTGAAGTAGGCCGAGGTCGCTCATCTTGAATGCCGCCGCAATCTCGTTCTTGAACACCCTGAGGTCGTCGCGATCCGTTCCAGTGATGACAAGATCATCGACGTAGACTCCGACCACCAGTTTCGCGTCGTTGTTCTGCCTGATGTAGACGGCGTGCTCCGACTCGCTCCTCCTGAAACCGAGCGACAACAGAGTGTCGTCGAGCTTCGTGTACCAGGCGCGTGGCGCCTGGTGTAGCCCGTACAGCGCCTTCCGCAGCCTGAACACCTTGTGTTCCTTACCGGAGACGATGAAACCTGCTGGTTGCTGGACGTAGACCTCCTCCTGTAGGTTACCGTTCAAGAACGCTGACTTGACGTCCATGTGGTGCACCTCCCACCCTTCGTGCGCCGCGAGGGCGATGAGGAGGCGCACCGAGTCCAGCCTGGCTACCGGCGCGAAGACTTCGTCGTAGTCGATGCCGTGCCGCTGTGCATAGCCCTTCACCACGAGGCGCGCCTTATGCTTGGACACCGCCCCGTGTTCGTCCTGCTTTACCTTAAAAACCCACTTGACTCCAATCGCCTTGCGCCCAGGCGGAAGATCGGTGAGGTACCATGTGCCGTTTTCTTCGATGGCCTCTATTTCTTCAATCATTGCCTTCCGCCAGCTCGGGCTGCGCTCCGCCTCAGTGAACGAAGAAGGCTCGTCATAGCTTGTTGCAAGCGGCTCCTCTGCCAGCAGGGCACGTTGTGCGAAGCCACGCGGTGGGGCCGGCCCGATGATGTCGTTGACACTACGGAACCGGAGCGGTGCGTCGTAGTCATGGTCCGCATCCAGGTTCTCGTCGTCAAACTCATCGTGTTGCTCCGCTACGTTGTCAGGCCCCCCCGGAGTCTGGTGTGCTGGCGCCTCTTCTGTATCGACAGCCGTCGGAGTCGCCTGGCCCGTGGTGGCGTATTCGATCGTGAAGACGTCATCACCGCCACTCGGCTCTCCATCGTCGGCGCCGGCACCCCAGTCCCACTGGGCCTGCTCGTCGAACGTCACGTCGCGTGTCACATGGACACGCTTCGTGACAGGATCGTAAGCACGGTAGGCCTTGGAGCCGCGCTCGTAGCCGACGAAGATCATCTTGCGCCCCCGATCTTCGAGTTTCTTCAGATGCGGCGTCGTGTTGCGGACGTACACGATGCATCCGAACGTCTTGAGGTGATGAACCGCCGGCTTCTTCCCGTGCCACGCCTCAAACGGCGTCATGCTGTCCACGCTCTTCGTCGGGCACCTGTTGAGCACATATACTGCAGTGCTTACCGCCTCGCCCCAGAACCATCCGGGCAATCCTTTCGCCTTGAGCATGCTTCTCGCCGTTGCCATCACCGTGCCGTTTCGACGCTCGACGACGCCATTCTGTTGTGGGCTGTACGGCGCGGTGTGTTGGCGATGGACTCCTTCGGCTGCGCAGTACTCGCGAACTCGGCTGCGGTGAATTCGCCGCTCCGATCAGTGCGGAGCGCCTTCAGCTTGAGCCCGGACTCGCCTTCCGCTCGAGCTTGGATCTCCTTGATTTCGGCCGCTGCACGATCCTTTGAAGGAATCACGGCTAGCCACATGTATCTGCTGAGATCGTCCACCAGGAGCAAGAAGTACTTGTTTCCCCTTGGTGTTGCCGGCGCAATTGGGCCGCACAGGTCACCGTGTACCAGCTCAAGGCACTGCTTTGCCCGGAATTCTGCCTGAGCCGGGAACGGGTTTCGCCGCTGCTTGCCGGCCTGGCACGCCTCGCACAGCTCCTCTACCTGCCCTATCACAGGCAAGCCGCGTACCAACTCCTCCCGAGCTAGCTTCCGGAGCGCTGTCATGTTGACGTGCCCGAACCGCTCGTGCCAGCGCCACGCCACCTCGTCGCCGCGACTGCGCACCGCCAAGCATCTTGTCTCTGCTATCTTGACGTGGAGGGTGTACAGTCTGTTGGCCGCCCGCTTCACCATTGCCAGCAGCCTTCCATCGGGTTCCCTGATCTGCATCACTCCGTCTTTGATGTCAATCTTGTAGCCCCTTTCATCGAGCTGTCCTACGCTTACAATGTTCGTAGTTAGTCGAGGGATGAAATAGACACCGGGGAACGATCGGAGCTCGCCGTTCTTGCAGGAGAAAGTGATGGTCCCCCGGCCTTCTATCTGCGCCACGGAGTCATCGCCGAACCGCACGGTGCCGAGTACCGCCGTGTCCATCCTCGAGAATGCGGTCCTTGATCCGGACATGTGATTCGTCGCGCCAGTGTCCAGGACCCAGGACTCCGCCTCCCGATTCTTCTCTTCTCCGAGTTGAGTGAACACTTGCTGCTCCCAGATCTCGATCTGGGTGTGTGTCGTCGCCTCTGATTCGGAGCCGCCATGCCTCTGTTTCGCTCCCAACCCGACCGATCCAGACTGCGAGAGTGGAACATCAGTCAGCGGTGAGGTCGCTGGGGCTCCATCGGAAGATTGCACTTCAGATTTCGGCGGCGGGGAAATGGACGAGATTTTCGCGAGTAGGAGCGAGGCTTCTGCCTCATCTTGGACGGTATGAGCTTGCTCCTGTTTGGGTCTGGATCGGCATTCGCGAGCCCAGTGACCCATCTTCCCGCAACGCCGGCACTCGTCCCCAGTGGGTTTTGACTGCCCACCTGGTGATGAGTCTCCGCGTGCGCGCCCGCGTCCTCGTCTTCCTCCTCCGCGCCGTCCTGCTCTGCCTCTGCCACCGCTTGCACCGCCGCCGGAGTGGTTCTCCGTCTCGCGCTTCTTCCGTCGCGCGTCCCACTCCTCTTCCATGAGGTACAGCTTTCCCTCATGTTGTAATGACGCCGGCGCTTCTTCGAACGCCTCCTCGGCCTCTTTCAAACGCCCGGTGAGATCGGCGACAGACATGGTCGAAATATCGAGCAATGTCTTAATCGCAATGGCGATCTGCTTGAACGGGGTGGCAGGCTTCGGAGTATCTTTGCGACAACCTTGGCTTCCTCCACTTCTTCATCCATGGTGGCGAGTTGTGCCGCCATGTTGTTCAGGCGTAGCGCGAAGTCCTCGACTGTCTCGCCGTCCTCGAATACGGCGAGATCGAACTTTCGGCGAAGCTGCTGCGCCGTTGACTTCTTCACTCGATCATCTCCGACCCTCAAGGTCGCGATCGTGTCCCAGGCCTCCTTTGCCGTCTCCTTCTTGGCGATCGTCGGAATCATCTCTGGTGGCACCGCGCTGCACAAGGCGTCCAGCGCCATCATCTCCTCTTGCGGATCGGCGCCATCCTCGATGACGGTCCACAACGCTCTCGCCTTCAACTTCACCTTCATCAGGAGTGCCCACTCTGAGTAATTGGTCTTGGTGAGGACAGGATACTTACTCCAACCGCTCACCTCACGAATCACCCGCTGGTACACCACACCATCTTTGGAGGCGCCGTCGTTGACCTTCTTCCCAGACATCTTCGATAGCCTCGCTCTGATACCACTTGTTAGAACCTCGCCGAAGATTCAACGCGCACGTTGCCGACGAGATTCACAGCTAAGCTACAAGATTACTCACACGAATTGAAGCTGCAAAAACTTTTTGGCTTGCTTTTCATTGTATAATTCTCTGCTTTTAAAGACAACTAAATGGAGAACAAAATGGAAAGAAAAGACTGCCTTCAATCAGGCCGATCACACAAGGTAACTAACCTAAACATGGTATGCTAAAAATACTGTACATGTGCTAAAATACTGGCAAGATTAATTTAGCACGTTTGCTAAATTAGTGGCAAGATTAATTTAGCACGTTTGCTAAATTAGTGGCAAGGATTTGTGGCACATTTTGCTAAATTAGTGGCATGCAAGGATTATTTCCTTCAAACTACTTCACTGGCATTCAGAAGGCTATGGATCAAGCATAACTGAATCAAGTTATAAAGTTTGAACTTCAAGTGCCAAGAATAAGATTGGCGGTGAAACCTAAATGGCCGTCCTTTAATTACACGGGCACATTTTCGTAGAACATCAACTGGATTACACTTGAAGCTGCGGAGATCAGTGTCCCAAACTGAAATTTCCCTCCATGTTTATTTTTTTTCCTGTAGGTGTGGCAGTTCTAGTCTTGGGTTCTGGAAAGCATGTGAAGTTGTAAATTGTTTTGATTAGTTGACATCTAATTTTTCATATATCACCTCTGAAACTCCGGCATGCCTATTATGATATATCTGAATTTATTTCCATGTAGTGGTTTCCTTGTTATCTGAAATTTTGAAGCTGCCTCCATCAATGAATGCTGTCAAACCTATCCTTGATTTTATTAACTTCTACGGCAAGATAATTTATGTCTCATTCATTCTCCAAGCTTCAAGCGCTTAATATCTTTTCTAGTTTGGCTGACCATATTTTGTTTTCTTTTTACCTTGCTTTTTGCAGATTACACCTTCAAGATCTTTTAAACACGACCTTTTGCCACCTTCTGGAAAACTGATATTGCTGAAACTTGAAGAGGTTGCTCTGTGAAGGTAGCAAACCCTTTATCCTTATTTTATAGTTTTTCTGCCTAATCCTCACTTCACTTTTGTCTGATATTTGAACCTCGGCCCCTAGCTCCCAAATGTGTAGGTTCACATCACTTTTATTCGAAGATTTTCTGCATAAACAAAACCCCCCCCCCCCCACCCCCCCCACCCCCCGCCGGTCATTTTCTATAGTAGCCAAGGAATACAGTTTAAAAAACTTTTAAGCATAAGAACCATTGCCCTAAGCCCCTGTAGGAAGTTATCACCATTTAACTTGTTGACATATCTTATGGCGTGGTTTATGTAGAGTGGCATTTATGGATAGGCTTAGGCCAATGATGCCAAGGGTCCAGTATCTAATGTTCTGTAAGCTTTCTGCCTCCTTGTTTCCCTTTTGTTTTTGATTTTGAATCTTTGAGTCTGTCATCATCGTATTACAAACGGTTGGAGGAGGAAAGTCTGTTGTTGCTTGCGGCGAGGCAAGAAGCAAGAAAGGTGCCGTGGAGGAAAAGGGGGAAATGGTTGCTCTCAAAACGAGAGAAGCCATGCATTTTGACCCCAAGCCGCGTGTTCTGTGTAGCCAGAAGGAGGTGGATGAGTATTTAGCGTTGTACGACGTCCGTCTGCCTTCCAAAATTTAAGTGGATTGATGTTCGCCAGAGGCTAACGTCACAATCTCGCCTCCTGCGGGCGGTGTGTACTTCCACCCTCAGATCCTGGCTTTGGGGCTGAAGCTCTCAGTGACTCCTTTTGCTCGGGATGTCTTGGCGCACTTCAAGATCCCGCCCTCACAGTTGACACTCGAATGCATAGCGAACTGTTCTGGGATTTAAAGCTCTCTGCACTGCTTTTGCCCTTGCTACATACGGGGTGGAGGAATTCTGCGCCATCTACGTGATGAGGAAGTCTTATCAGGATGCTTGCTCCTTGGCGTCGCGGAGTGGATGCAACAGGTTGATTATCAACCTGGTGGACAATGATCATGGGTGACACGACACCGTCATTTGCGTCTCTGGTCCTTGGGAGGCTTCCTTGGCTAAGGATCGTGGCAATGTCCCAACCGTGTGGAATAAGGTCCGCTTCTTAAAGAGAAGCGCTGATCCCCAAAGAGATACAGGAGAGGGTTCAGAAGCTGTATCAGCTCTGTTATTACTGTCGTAACTGGAGCTGATTGCTGGACTCGCAGAGGCCCTCTGAGCCCCCAACCATTCCGAGACCTTCGGCGTCGAGCAGAGATGATGAGGTGCAGGATCCTACTTGTTTGGTGGGAAAAATTGAAGATCGAGGAGTAACTTCTTTGTTTGATTGTAAAGAAAATTACAACGGATCAATAATCCTCTTACAAGAGAGGGAAGATATTCAAGCTTAAATCTCCTCTTTTGTTTCATACCGGATTCTTGATGTGGCGATGAAAAGTGAATCTTGTTTTCCGTTGACAGGGTGAACGTCAGGACCTTTTGGGAATCCTCTCTTTGGATAGTAGACGAAGTAACACAGCTTCTGTCCACCAAGGATCTCAAAGAGATTGTAGGCAAAAACGAACTTGTACGCAGTAAGTTGTTAGAAGAGTTGAACTCTCTCTTTCTTTTTTAGCTGGAGGTCTTGGTGCTTCTGTGGCTTACAACCGAAGTTCTTTTGACCAAGAATTTTTCAACTTTTTTCGACCCCTCTTTCATAGCAAACTGGGCTATTTATAGAGGTTTCAGGGGGTAGACGTGTCCCCTAAAAACACTCTGTAATGGGGGTTAACTGCCTCATTACGTGGGCATTAATTGACCCAGTAATGAGGACAGTTATAACTGAGACGCAGGTTTTGAGCCTTGTGTCTTGCTGTTGAAGTAATGCTTGAGAGACGCGAGTTTCCAGTTCTGCGTCAAGCTTCACGTGAGACGCGGGCTTTGGACTCTGCGTCTTAGTACTGCAATAATGCTGAGACGCGGTTTTCACGCTCCGCGTCTTGGACCTTGCAGTGATGTTGAGACGCGGATTTCAACCCTCGCGTCTTGGTGTTGTACTGGTGGCGATGATTAGGCCTGCGTCTGGAGTTTAGATTCTGCTTTTTTGATGACTTATCTTCAGTGATTTTTAGACAGCCTATAGAACCCCCTTCAAAGTTTTTGATATTCCGCAGTTGACTGCGACGGATTTCGAAATACTTTGAACTCTGGTTGAATTCATACTTCTCATGATTGGACTGACAATCATTTGAGATACTCTGAGCTTAATCCTATCTAGAGTATGGTCTTCGTGAGTGTACTGTAAAACCCTTTGAAGCCATCAGAGATAATCATGGTGAGTGCCTAGATACGCAGTCCTAGCCTCCTCAGTACTCTGAGCTGGTTGTTGAGGACGTGGACTTCAGGACGCAGCTTTTAAGTCTTGTAAATTGGTGTGAACTCAAGATGCAATTCGGTGGACCCAGCTTGCTGAGGAGATGCGACTTTAGACCGCTTCAGAAGACGCGGTTGTGACTCCTTCAGTAGAAATGAAAGAAACGCAGTCTTCGGGTTCATGAAAGGACGCGGGTTTCAGGACACGACCTTTGAGTCTGCGCCTGACGTAGCCTCCTAAGTGTCACATGCAGCCAATCTTCAAGATCTTGCTAGCTCTTTAAATGCCAAGTCGGCCTTGACGATTGGGGACTTGTGTCCTTCGATGTTTTCCAAAGCGGCAATTCACGCGTCAGCTCCTTATTGGACTTTGACGTTCGTGCGAGAATTAAGGCTGATGGCTTTGATTTTTATGCCATTAATTATAAGCCTCATGGTTTGCCTATAAATAGGCCTCATCCCTTAACAATTTATTATTCAGACTGTTTCTCTTTAAGAGCATGCGCTCTGAGAGTCTTTGTTTTAATTTATCCTCCTTCTCTTCAAAAGGATGTGTTCCAATGAACAGTAAGAACTCAAAGCTTTCATACTTTCCTTTAATCTTTTCCAGAGATTATCACTGTCAAGTGATTTCAAGATCAAAAAGCATCGCTTTAAGTACCCTTTACAGCTGCGCCTTGATGCATAAAGTTCTGTTGGCCCAAAGGCCATTATCCCAGTTATTTTGATGATAACAAAACATATTTAGTTATGTATTTAACATTTGTGTTTCAGAATTTTTCAGGTTATTTAACAGGTTGTTTTTGACGGCTCCGCTAAAAGACTCACACATTTGGAGTTCGCCGCAAAAATGAAGATTCCCAAGCTATGCACAACTAGAATGCTTTGGGATCAAGATGATGATATGAAGATCAAGACAATATCAAGACAAGATCAAGACATTGAAGAAAACAAGCTTTGTATTTTTATTTTTTATTTTAGATTCTTTGTCAAAGCTAGATATTAGAAGTAGAGCTATGGGATTATCACACACACACCTCTTAGTTAGGTTCATGGCTTCAAAAAGATTTTTCAATTCCATTTCTAACTTAGTTTTTAAAAGAGAACATATTTTGGAAATATGATTTTCAGAAAAACAATAGTTTTGGAAAAACAATTTTATGGAAAAACAAGGTTCTATCAAAAGGATTTTTATCAAACTTTTTTTAACATGATTGAAGTATGACACATGCTTATACTTCATGTTTTTACAAGTTCCAAAATCTTACCCGAAACCCAAAACCAAAATCCAAGTTTTCTGGTTCTGGAAGTTCTGTTTTTTCAGAACTCACAGTGATCGGTCGACCGGCCCGGTCGACCGATGTGCACAATACTGTGCACGTCTATATCAGTCGACCGACCCGGTCGACCGATGTTCACTTGCCTTCACAGGAGTTTTCGGTCGACCGACCCGGTCGACCGATGAGCCCCAACGGTCATATTTTTGACCGTTGGCGGTCGACCGACCCGGTCGACCGGGATCTGTCAAAAGTTCTGACAGATCCAACAGCTAGTTTTTCTGACTGTTTTTCTTTTTGGGATTTGTCTCCAACGAGTTTTGAGGATGTTTTTGACCCTATAAATAGAGGGTCACCTCATATTGATTAGACAACTATTGCAAAATATTTCATAAGAGTTTTACAAAGATTTTCAAAGCTTTCCTTCATAAAAGATTTTCCAAAGCCTAAATTCCCAACACCCAACTTGTAGCCTATTCCTCTAGCTTCTCTCTAGATTTTGCACACCACAATCCCAAGCTTTACATCTACATATTTGGTTCTAGGATTGTGCAAGTGAGCTTTTGTAAAGTGATCAAGTGTGATCACTCATTTCTTCTTGGAGTGAAGTTGTAGAGGCATCGGCCTCAAGGGAGCTAGTGAGATTCGGGTGGTGTTGCGGCATCACAAGTGTAAGGGACAAGTGTGTCCTTGTATTGGCGATCCGGTGGGATCAACGATAGTAGTGCAAATCCTTCAAGTGTGAAGGCGGGGACGTAGAGCGTGGCTCGAACCTCGGAAACACATCCTTGCGTTTGCGTTTGATCAATTTTCTCTAACTCTACTCCTTTCAATTCTTGCACCTTAATTGTTGTATTTATTGCAAGTCTTTATTTGTGCTATTTGTGTGAAAGTTTTTTAATTCCGCAAAATTGCCATAATTCATATAGCCATCACCTATTCACCCCCCCTCTAGGTGATTTCAATTGGTATCAGAGCCTAACCCTACAACTTAGGTCTAACAACCTTAGGGAGATCCATATTTGGCTATATACATTTGTGTTGCATTTACATTTGCTTGTGCATTCATGGCATCCATGGACTTTTCTAGCATTAAATCCCCACCCAAGTTTGATGGTTTAAACTTCCCCATTTGGAAGGTGAAAATGAATCTCTTCCTTAAATCCCTAGGAGTTAGGGTAGCTAGGGCCATTACCAAAGATTTTATTGAACCCACTAGTGATGAGAGCACATGGTCCGAGGATACTTCCAAAGACTATGAGGCTAATGCTAGGGCACAATATGCATTAACCCAAGCATTGAATGAGGATGACCTTGCACGCATAATTAATTGTAAATCCGCATTTGAGGTTTGGAACATACTCATTGTTACTCATGAGGGAACGTCTCAAGTCAAGAGAGCCAAAGTTGACTTGCTACGTTCTCAATATGAGAACTTCTATATGTTTGATAATGAGAGTATTGATGACATGCTCACCCGTTTTACAAAATAACTATGCTCTTTCTTCCTTAGGCGACAAGATTGATAATGATCAAAAGATAAGGAAGGTGATTAGAGCTCTTCCCAAAGCTTGGGAAGTCAAGGCGACAACCCTCAAGGAGCTAAACGACAAAGAGGAGATGGACTTCTCCGGCTTCATCGGAAATCTCAAGACGCATGAGATGGAGATGAAAGTTAGAGAAGAAAGGGAGGCACCAAAGAAGAAGACCATTGCCTTCAAAGCCGCTCCTACCATACACGAAGAGGATGACTCATCGGAAGATTGCGATGAGGATTTCGCCATGCTCATCCGGAAGGTGGGCAAGATGTTTTACAAGAAGGGACGGCAAAGTAACTTCCGAAGAGGGAAGCCTCAAGGAAGGTACGAGAAGAAAAGAGATGAACCCGGTCCTTGCTTTCATTGCAAGAAGATCGGTCACCTAATTGCCGATTGTCCCGCTCTACAAGCAACCACATCCAAGAATGGGCAAAGAAAGAAGAAAGTCTTGGCCGCTACATGGGATGATTCGGAGTCGGAATCCGAAGAGGAGCACGACGCCGCCAACATGTGTTTCATGGCACAAGGAGAGGACACTCCTAAGGTAACATTTGAAAACTCTCTTGATGATGATGATCTCACTATGGATGAACTAGCACGTTTCTTTGAGGAATTACAATATAGATATGAGATTTCGCAATCTCATAATAAAAAGTTAAAAAGGGAAAATGAGTCCTTGAAAGATAAACTTAATATTATTGAAAAGGAGAAAAATAATTTGTCTAATTCTTTTGAGAAAATAAAAAGTGATTTTGCAAATTATAAACTAGCTTGTAAAGGGAAAACCCCCATTGCATCATGTAGTAAAAATGATTTCGTAGAGATTCAAAAACGTGTTGAAGTTTTGGATTCTACTTTAAAAGTTATGCATTTGATTTGAAAAGGATTGCATCTAAATTTCCTAAGGGAGTACCCAAGGGAAACATGCACACCATGCACATGCACGAAAACATGTACAACCCACACAAGCATGCATACATGTATGGTAATAATAATAATGGTAGAATTTATATTTGCACACATTGTGGCCGCAAAGGCCATTTAGAAAAATTTTGCTATGCTAAGAACAATGTTAAGAATAAATTTGTTTGGGTTCGCCCCGGATCTAACCCCAAAGGACCCACTAAGATTTGGGTACCAAAGAGCCACCAAATTCAAATGAAACAGGTATAGGTGGATCTACACCCTCCAAGACTTAGGAGGAGGTGGTGCCCGGGTGGTTGATGCATCGGAGCTTAAAGAACAAATCATGCATGCATCGCTATCGTGGAGGCACCTAATTTTGGAGATTGCCCGTAAATTGGTAACATCTCCATTCAAGAGTTTTATTTTTATATACAATTGTTATAGGATTGCTAGTTTAGTCTTATGCCTCATTGATACATGATTAGTATAAACTTGCAACTCCATCATGATTGTATATGCCATGTTTAGTTTTTTTTATCTTTAGTTTCATGCCTTGTTTTATAGTATGTCCACATGTATAGTTTATTATTTGTGAATATATACTTGTATACATATACACATTATTTTCATAAATAAAAATAAACATTTGTAAAATTTTCTATTTAAGCAAATACCTTAAAGATGGCAAATGCGCACCTCAACTCATTCAAGAGGAATCAAGAGGATGAAGTTCAGAACCCGTCACTGGGTATTCGGCTTCAACATCTTTAAAATCTTTGTTTAAATATGAAAATAAAATTAAAATTGGATTGCATGTATTTTGATGTTTGTAAAGACTTTATAAAGATTTAAAAACTGTTGGTGTACTCTTATATGTCTAATTTGTCATACCTATTTTTGACTACAAAAATTACTTAAATTTTTTTTTGGGCAAATTGCTGTTAACTGTTTTTCAGGCAAAGCCGGTCGACCGACCCCTAAAGCCCCGGTCGACCGACTCTGCCTGAGAGAAATTTTTATTTTTTTTGTGTGCTACCGGTCGACCGACCATAATTCCGGTCGACCGATGCTGACCTGCTGTGGTCTCGGGATATGTCGGTCGACTGACCCGGTCGACCGATCTTATTTACAGAGCTCTCGGTTGGATTCGGTCGACCGGACCGGTCGACCGATCGTCGTGTTTTTGCCCAAATCTGCTATATATTTTCATTTTTCTCTCTCTCTCTCTCATTTCACTCAGCGACCGAAGAACCCATATTTTCCCCAAAAATTGATTTCTCTCCAATCCTTCAACCAAATCCAAATCTTTTTAAAACCCATCTCAAATCCTTCATCCTATCTCAGATCTTCGATTTCAGCACCTCTCATCCGCAGGATCTGAAGAATTTCAGGATTTTTCAGTTAGGGTTTTGGATTCTCAATCAAGGTAAAAATCAAATTTTTATGTGAATCTTCACTTCTAGCTTAGAAATCTTACTTCCTTTGTCACTATTTTAGGTTGCTTAGCTTCTAGATCGTGCCATAACCTGTTTTAATCCTAAAAATTTCATTTTTACTAATCATGCCTAAGAGATCTCGAACTGAGAAGGGGAAGGGTGTTGCTCAACCCTCATCTCAGGTTCCTAGACCCCTACGGCCCTTTATAAATGATCTAGCTGCTGATAGATACTCCCACCTCTCCACTAGAAATATTAATTCAGGGAGATTTGTTACCATTCAGGATTTTGAACATCTAGGTATCCCTCAAATCTTGCAAAATAACAATCTAGTTGAGTTCTTGACCATCAAGGAGCAAGTATACACTTCCCTTGTTCCTTACTTTTATGCCAACTATGAATTTGATGGTAACCGCATCACATCTAGAGTTCTAGGTAGGGAAATCGACCTCTCTATCGTTCGGTTTGCTAGGATTCTGCATCTCTCCACTGGCGGAGCAGATGTGTATTCTCATGATTTACATGATTTCAAATTTCCTGAGGGTGAGTCTTCACTCACCGCCTCTACTCTGATTCACGGGGATGACAACCCCGGCTTGGTTAGAAATGAGGTAGTGAGTCGATACACTCTTCAATCTCAAGTCCTTGCCAAGATTATCTTTTTCAACATTGTCCCCAAACATGGTGAGTATAGCCATGCTAGGGGTTGTGTACCCTTGATTATCTATTGCCTTCTTAAAGGCATTAAGGTTAACTTTCCTAGAGTCATTGCCTCTCATATGGCCTCCGATCAGATCCGTACTGCGGGTAGGAGCTTGCCCTACGGCATGCTTATTACCCATCTTCTTAGGGGTCTTGACTTTGATCTTTCTGCTGAAACTCCATCAAATCCCCTGACCAATATCAATGGAGTTATCCTGAAGATGATGGAAGCACAGCTGCGTAGACACGCTCCTGTGCAACCACCTCTTCCTCCTGCTGGTCCTGGCTCATCTTCAGCACCAGGATCTTCTTCTTCTGCAGCACCTGCATTTCCTCCTGAGTTACTAGCTCTTCTCTCTTCGGATGTCCGCTCTCAGCTCGAGGCACATCAGGCCTTGGCCGTACAGCGCGACGCAGCCATTCGTGCAGAGTTAGATGCTCGTGCTCTTCAGGACGCTGCTTTTCGAGAGGAGGTCCGAAACGACATGTCTTATTTCGCTGATTCCATGAGATTCGTGGATGTTCAGTTTCAGGCCCTTTTCTCAAAATTTGACATGCTCGTTCCTGATCGGACTCCGACTGCTTGTCGACTCCCTGCCACCGGTCCTCCATTTCCTCCCAGAGCTCGCTCTTCTGTTCCTCCACCGCGCACCAGAGTCGATGGCATGGATCCAGAGGAGGTTGCTTCTTCAGAGGAAGGTGGTGATGATGACGGAGACGGCGATGATGGTGATGATGGTACTGAGGAGTGATCTCCCCTTTTGATGATGTCAAAAAGGGGGAGAGTTATTTTGGGAGAGATATTTTGTGACACTTTGTTATTTTGTTATGTACTTGACATATTTTGTGTTGGACATCTTTTGTTTTGTCATGTATTTTTATTTGTGTTGTGGACATGGATATGGTTATGTGTTTTTTATGTATGTCATGTATGAGACTCATTTCCTTCATCTATGATATGACATGAGTATTTGGCATCTTTTGTGTTGGACATCTTTTGTTTTGTCATGTATTTTTATTTTGTGTTGTGGACATGGATATGGTTATGTGTTTTATGTATGTATGTCATGTATGAGACTCATTTCCTTCATCTATGATATGACATGAGTATTTGGCATCTTTTGTTGGCATGGAAATAAAATGTTTATGATTATGATTTGTGATAATATGCCTGAGTATGATTTTATATATATGCTTGTGTTGAGGGGGAGCTTCATTTGAAGTCTCTACCCAAAATATTTTGTGATAACTACATATGTTTTGCCATCATCAAAAAGGGGGAGATTGTTGGCCAAAGGCCATTATCCCAGTTATTTTGATGATAACAAAACATATTTAGTTATGTATTTAACATTTGTGTTTCAGAATTTTTCAGGTTATTTAACAGTTGTTTTTGACGGCTCCGCTAAAAGACTCACACATTTGGAGTTCGCCGCAAAAATGAAGATTCCCAAGCTATGCACAACTAGAATGCTTTGGGATCAAGATGATGATATGAAGATCAAGACAATATCAAGACAAGATCAAGACATTGAAGAAAACAAGCTTTGTATTTTTATTTTTTATTTTAGATTCTTTGTCAAAGCTAGATATTAGAAGTAGAGCTATGGGATTATCACACACACACACCTCTTAGTTAGGTTCATGGCTTCAAAAAGATTTTTCAATTCCATTTCTAACTTAGTTTTTAAAAGAGAACATATTTTGGAAATATGATTTTCAGAAAAACAATAGTTTTGGAAAAACAATTTTTATGGAAAAACAAGGTTCTATCAAAAGGATTTTTATCAAACTTTTTTTAACATGATTGAAGTATGACACATGCTTATACTTCATGTTTTTACAAGTTCCAAAATCTTACCCGAAACCCAAAACCAAAATCCAAGTTTTCTGGTTCTGGAAGTTCTGTTTTTTCAGAACTCACAGTGATCGGTCGACCGGCCCGGTCGACCGATGTGCACAATACTGTGCACGTCTATATCAGTCGACCGACCCGGTCGACCGATGTTCACTTGCCTTCACAGGAGTTTTCGGTCGACCGACCCGGTCGACCGATGAGCCCCAACGGTCATATTTTTCCGTTGGCGGTCGACCGACCCGGTCGACCGGGATCTGTCAAAAGTTCTGACAGATCCAACAGCTAGTTTTTCTGACTGTTTTTCTTTTTGGGATTTGTCTCCAACGAGTTTTTGAGGATGTTTTTGACCCCTATAAATAGAGGGTCACCTCATATTGATTAGACAACTATTGCAAAATATTTCATAAGAGTTTTACAAAGATTTTCAAAGCTTTCCTTCATAAAAGATTTTCCAAAGCCTAAATTCCCAACACCCAACTTGTAGCCTATTCCTCTAGCTTCTCTCTAGATTTTGCACACCACAATCCAAAGCTTTACATCTACATATTTGGTTCTAGGATTGTGCAAGTGAGCTTTTGTAAAGTGATCAAGTGTGATCACTCATTTCTTCTTGGAGTGAAGTTGTAGAGGCATCGGCCTCAAGGGAGCTAGTGAGCTTCGGGTGGTGTTGAGGCATCACAAGTGTAAGGGACAAGTGTGTCCTTGTATTGGCGATCCGGTGGGATCAACGATAGTAGTGCAAATCCTTCAAGTGTGAAGGCGGGGACGTAGAGCGTGGCTCGAACCTCGGAAACACATCCTTGCGTTTGCGTTTGATCAATTTTCTCTAACTCTACTCCTTTCAATTCTTGCACCTTAATTGTTTATTTATTGCAAGTCTTTATTTGTGCTATTTGTGTGAAAGTTTTTTAATTCCGCAAAATTGCCATAATTCATATAGCCATCACCTATTCACCCCCCCTCTAGGTGATTTCAAGTTCAACCTCTAGAGGGTTCTTCCGCGGGTAGGAACCGCTTGTCGCCATGAAATACTCAGTCCCGCTGAGTCTCTGTTTTCTTGCCCCTCAAGAGATTCGATCTCTTGATCTTCTCTTGAAGTCTGACTGATGCGCCCGTTATTCTAAAGTCGCATCTTTTAGGCTTCTTGATGAAGCGCGAGTCGATTGACCTTTGATTTTAACTCAAAATCCTTTGAATGCGAGTATGATGAACTCTGTACCTGGATCTTGAGACGCGAGCTTTGTATACAAAGCCCGCGTTTGAGGTTCTTGACTTAAAGAATTTTAATTCTTTCAAGGCCCTTGGACTTGGATGTGGCAACTCCCATTTCTCAACCGCAGGTGTGGCGACTTCTGCGTCTGGTTTACCTCGCGTGTCGTATCTTAGACGCGGGTCTAAAACCAGATCGCGTTCAGATCTGCGCTGGTTAAATCCGCGTCTGAAGTTCGCGACTTCAACCGCGTCTACCCTTAAACTTTTCTGTTTCTGCCTTAACAGAATTTTAACCTTCTAGTTTTTTGTTTCTTGCAGATTCTGGCTCTTCGCTGGGCTCTTAAGAGAATATTTTGACCAGTGAGCTTGTTCGATTGGTGAGCACTCAAAGAATCAAAGCTCTTGTCCATGGGCGAGGAGAATTCACGCGGTTAATGACACCGTCAAGGCCTTATTAAACATGACGCACCAGCAATGCCTCCGGGTTTGTCATGGTCACAGTGGCTATGGTGGTGGGTATGGTTCTCTTACAGGTCAAGGGAAAGAGGACGTCACCTGTAAGGTCTCGGATCCTCCCTTCACCAATCTTACCCCCAGAAATGACATCGACGAGAAACCCATGCTAATTAGATGACTTTCTGGTGGTGGAGATGTTCATCAACGAAGGGTCATGGCCCACACCAGTTGGTCGGGTGAAATTAGAAAGTTCTGCTGCATTTCGGCCTCGAGAAACACCATTGTTCTCGATCAGCGATGAGCTTCTTCAATGTTTACATCATGCATCATGATGTAATCAGCATCCGATCATCTCAATCATTGCTCAGCCTTTCTTCGGCGCTATTCGGTGAAAATGCCTCAAGGAGTGAGTACAACCTTTTACTGAGAGAGAGGGACTTCTTTTTAATCCTTTATTGTAACACTCAATCTTATTGTATAAGAGAGCGTCTTGTATCACTTTCATATGTTTGAATATTAATAAAAGTGACACTTTTTCTTATCTTCTTATATTGTCTTGAATTCCTTTTTTGTATTGAAAATCAGACAAGTAGAAGTAAGAACTTTTGACTTGCTACAAATGTGATAATAATCTTAACAAGTCAAAGTTGGGGAAAAAATCTCGTTTCAGGAATTTAAGAATGGTGTCAGAGGTGTGATATTAACTTGACAGGAGTAGGATGGTTCTGTGGACTTGCCAATCTATAAATGAGAATGACAAGTGAAATTTTCACTCCCACGGAGGATTACAAATGAGTATTCATCAGAGATTTGGTATTAACTTAACTGGACTCAGCTGGGGATTTAATGAAAACACTGCTAGAGGTATAATGTTAACCTAACAATATTTTTAAGTAGACCTGTTATTCTGTTAACGAGAGTAACAAGTGAAACTAGACCCACGGGAGATCTAGACGAATTTTTACCGTTAGAGGTGTGATATTAACTTAACGGGTTGGATTAAATCTTGACAGAAGTGTGATATTTACTTGACAAGGATGTGGGTCAGAGGTGTGGTATTAACTTGACTCAATAAGCGTTTCAGCTTCGTTTGGGAAAACTGAAAACATCACCGTCATAGGTGTAATGTTAAACTTGACAGTGAAGGTAATGCTAGAGGTGTAATTTTGAACTTGGCATTGGTCATCTCGACTTCGATAGGAAAGTTTGAGGGAAAGTCATTGCCATATGTGTAATGTTGAACTTAGCAATGAATTGGACACTAGAGGTGTGATGTTAAACTTAGCATCGCTCATCTCAGTTTTGATATGGAAGCCTGAGGGAAAGTGACTGTCAGAGATTTAATATTGAACTTGGCAGCAGCTTAATCACTGTTAGAGGTGTAGTGTTAAACTTAACAGTAATTTATCAGAGGTATAATGTTAACTTGATAAAAATTGATTTGTGATAAGAGCAATTTGAAGACTCGTCATTCTATTGATGAGAATTGACAAGTGAAGTTTGGAATGTCAGAGGTATAATTTTGAACTTGACAAATTTGAAGACTTGTTGCTCCATGTAGAGGAATGACAAGTGGAGTTCGTACTCACTGGGGAGTATTGAAAATTTTCATTGTCAGAGGTATAGTGTTACATAGCAATGATTGCATTTGTGGACCTACTACTCTATGGAAGAGAATTGGTAGAGGCCTTTGGTGGAAAGTAAACTGAACTGTCAGAGGTTTAATTAATATTAACTTGACAGAATCTACTGGGGATTGAAAAATCTAGTTTGTCAGATGTTTTATATTAACTTGATAGAATCCAGTTCATTTCATTAGGGAGATGAACACCAGTATTTTTGTGGTCCTACCATTCTGTGAGTGAGAATTGGTAAGAGATTTTGGAGGAGAGGATAGGACCAAGTCCATTAGGATTTTTAGCAAACCCTCAGCTATCACGGATTTGGTGTACCTTTACCAACTACCGTTTGAGTTGGGCTAGCCATGCTATTCCCCTCAGCATGATGAGTTGTCGAAGACTTATATTGGGCTTAAAAGCTAACATTTTTCTCTATCCTTAGCCATCGGAGGCGTCGGATGTCAGTAGAAGAGTAACTAAACTAAAACCGAAGTTTTACATTTTGTTCCTTCTTCAATATTTACACCATGCATCATGATGTAACCAGCGTTTGATTAGCTTGATGCTGATTGACCGTGATGTGATTTAGTAGAGGAAGAAATCTTTCCTTGGCGTTGATCTTGGATCTGGAGCTTCGGTCAGAGGTGTTGTATTAACCTGATCAGGAGAAGAGTGCTATTAAGAATAGTATTTCTTCAAGAATTTTCCATTGATTGGCATCATAAGTGTATCCCCATCTGAGGTTATGAGGCGATATGCTCCGTTTAAGTAGACCGACTCTACTACAAATGGTCCTTCCTATTTGGGTTGAAATTTTTCTTTTGTCTTATGTGTCATCACCATAGGTCTTCTAAAAGTTAAGACAAGGTCACCTTTCTTGAAAGT
Source organism: Agave tequilana (assembly GCA_038442645.1). NCBI lineage: Eukaryota > Viridiplantae > Streptophyta > Magnoliopsida > Asparagales > Asparagaceae > Agave > Agave tequilana. Next base: position 35,099 of record JAVJIF010004245.1, read on the forward strand.
TCGCTCCTTGACTTTCTTATTGAAGCCTCTGGTAATTCGAGCTTGATAGAGCTCAATTTGCTGTTGAGCTTGCAGTCATTTATCATCTAAAGCCTCCAGCTCTTGAAGTTGCAGTCGATGCTTCTCCTGATTTGTCATCTCTGCTGTTAAGGCGACGCGTAGAGTTGGGATTTGAATTTCTAGCGAGAGTACTGCTTCACACCCATATACCAAAGAGAATGGTGTAGCTTTCGTTGGGGTTCGAACCGTTGTACGATAGGCCCATAAGCATTCACCTAACCTGTCGTCCCAGTCACGTTGACTTTTCGAGACAAATTTCTTGAGAAGTTTTCCAATAGTCTTGTTGAAAGTTTCTACGAGGCCGTTAGCAGCTGGGTAGTATGCCGTTGAGGACACACTCTGAATTCTAAACTTATTGCAGAACCTCTGAAAAGCCTGAATGACGAATTAGGGCCCGTTGTCATAGACAATTCGTCTTGGCACACCAAAACGGTAGATGACGTGATGCTTCAGGAATTTGATCACATCAGATGTCTTTACCTCCCTCAAAGGAATAGCCTCGGCCCATTTGGAGAAGTAATCGGTTATAGTTAAGATGAACCGATGTCCTTTAGATGATGGTGGGCTGATAGGGCCGACTACGTTCATCCCCCACATCTCAAATGGCTAGGTAGAGGTTGTAGAGTGAAGATATCCTGGTGCTTGATGGATAAAATCACCATGGACTTGGCAGGCATAGCATCGTTTGGCATAGGTGATGGCATCCGAGATCATCTTAGGCCAATAATATCCCAGTCTTCAGAGTCGATCTTCAAGCTTCAGACCAGGCTGATGAGCTCCACACATGCCATCATGCGCTTCTTGGAGTACTTCCTGCGTCTCCTTTTGTGATAGGCAGCGGAGGAGGATCCCGTTATATGATCGGCGATACAGTGTTCGCGTGATCGCATTATAGTAGAATTTGGGGGCTTTCCTTCTAATGGCAGTCGCTTCTTTGGGATCATCAGGCAGGATGCCGTACAAGGCAAAGTCGATGTAAGGGAATCGCCAATCCCTAGGCTCTAGACTGGCTGACGTCTCAAGAGCTTCTTTGACTTGACACTTTCCTGTCGGCTTTTGATGATCTTTAAAAGTGACTCTTGGGCAATACAAGTCATGGCTGTAGACAAGTATTTTCTCTACTACTCTAGCTGGAAGGGATAAAGAGGCAGCAAGAGATGTCAGTGCATTTGCGTGTGCATTTTGCTGGCGTGGTACATGGTCGATGTAAAAGTGTTCGAACTTTTCGGCCATAGAGATAGTTGCGTTGTAATAGGGTATTAAGTCTTCATGCTTGATTTCATACTCCCCGCGAACTTGGTTAATGATGAGTTTAGAGTCACCGTATGCTTCGAGATTTTTAGAGCCAATCTCATCGGCGATTTGTATTCCAATCAAGAGGGCATTGTATTCCGCTATATTATTGGAGCAGGGCTCGGTTAATGAGAAAGCTCGAGGGACCACATAGGTCTGTGGGGAGACCAGTACTACCCCCACTCCTACTATGACATGCCCTTGCGGACCCGTTCTCGATGCACCGTCGAAGAAGAGTTGCCACACTTGTCTTTTAAAAGATGTCCAGGTCTGACAAACTTCAGTGACTTCGTCTAGGAGATCCTCGTAAAGTTCGGTTGCTCTCGGATCTGGATGCTCAACCAGCAAATCCGCCACAGCTTGTCCCTTCACTTCTTTTTGTGGTAAAAAGTGCATTTCATATTGGGATAGCAGTATGGCCCATTTTGCCAGTCGACCGTTTAGTGACGATGGCTTTGTCATGAGCAACCTCAAAGGGTTTACCTTTGATATGACATTTATAGTCTGGCCCACCAAGTAGTATTGCATTTTCTGGACAGCGAACACCAATGCCAAACATTCCTTTTCGATCGGGTTGTACCGATGCTCGGCTCCGATCATAGTCCTACTCAGATAATAGATTGCTTGCTCATGTCCTTGATCATTATTCTGAGCTAACAAAGCTCTTAAAGAATGATCCATTGCTTGAACGTATATCAGGAAAGGTTTTTCTGACACCGAAGCTATAAGGATTGTGGGTTGCGTGAGGTATCGTTTGATTCCCTCGAATGCTTGTTGGCAAGCATCATCCCAGATAAATGAGATACCCTTTTTCATCAATTTGGTAAAGGATTGACATCTTCCGGAGAGATTTGAGATAAACCTTCGGATGTATGCTAGTCGTCCTTGTAACCCTCTAAGCTCCCTGAGATTCCTTGGAGGTTGCATCCCCTGGGCAGCGCGGACTTTTTCTGGGTCCAAGTGAATTCCTTTGGATGTTACTACAAACCATAGGAATTTACCGCTGGCCACCCCCAGGAAGGATTTGGTGGGGTTCATCTTCAACTGATGTGCCCGCATGATTTCAAAGACTGTCTTCAGATCGGCTATGTGGTCACCTTTGGTGCGGCTTTTCACTACAATGTCGTCAACGTAGCATTCCACTGTTTTACGCATGTGCTCGTGGAAAATTGCATTCATAACTCTCTGATATGTTGCCCCCGCATTCTTCAGTTCAAAGGGCATGACAGTATAGCAATATACCCCTAGTGATGTCCTGAAAGAAGTATGTTTTTCATCATCAGGATACATTTTGATTTGATTATATCCTGAGAATCCATCCATGAAGGACATTTGCGCAAACCCGAACGTATGGTCAATCATGACATCCATGATTGGGAGAGAGAATTCATCTTTGGGACAGGCCTCATTTAGATCGCGAAAATCAATACAAATCCAGATCTTTCTGTTTTTCTTGGTAACGAGGACGATATTAGCTACCCAATCAAGATGTTGCTCCTCCCTAATGAAGCCAGAGTTTATAAGCTTCTTGACTTCTGACTGGATTGCTTCTATTATTTCTGGACGGAACCGTCGCTGCTGTTGTTTGACTGGCTTTACGTCTGAATTAATATTAAGGCGATGCATAGCCACTCGAGGATCAAGCCCAGGCATGTCCTCACAATTCCAAGCAAAAATATCTATATATTCTCGCACAAGAGATATTAAATCTTCTTTCTCGGAGGATGATAGACTTTCGCTTATAAAGATGGGCTTAGGATTAGCCTCATCTCCCAGATTAATCTGGATGACCTTATCTTCCGTGGGTGCTTCGCTTGTTCGAAGCGAATGTCCCAAAGAGTGTTTAGGTTTTTGATCCAAGGATTTGTATCAGACTGGACCATTTCTTCATCTCCGTCTTCCAGGTGGCTTGTTGAAACCATGTTTACTGAAAGTTCTCCCAAGATGTTGCCGACACTAATGTCCGACTCCCATGATGACATGCCAGATAGAAAAAATGGTACAGTAACTCTTCAGATTCAGAAGCTGACAGCATTGAAGGTGACACATAACCCAAACCCCTGTGAGTTCGATGGTAATAGCCAGGAGTCTTCCCTTTCGGAATGAAAGACCGGAGTAGTATTTTTCTTCCTTTACCGAAGTTCAACCAAGGACCATTTGTTAGATTATATCCCATTCTCTCTATCATTATGAGTACATTTGGTTCATAGTGAGAGAACTGAGGAGATTCATTCTCGCTTTCTGAGTCTTCGCGAGACATCAATTCGGACTTAATTCTTCCGAAAAGAATTAGTTTTTAGCCTTTGCGTCTTGCTGGAACCATGAATACTGATTTTTTCGCATCACCGACATCTTGGTACGTTTTGAGGGATGACTTCATTGGTACATGCAATGATGTTAGAGCATCCATTGCCGACCAGGGGTCATTATTCACCTCGGTCCTAGTGTCTGGTGGCACTGAATCAGAAGCGAACACAAAAAAGTAAACCAAATTTAACTCTTCATTAATATACCACCCGCTTATATCATCGGCAGTGTTATTAACATCGAGCTTATTAATGCTCGTTACAAGTGGATCTAATTCCCACATGCACTCTTTGCCCACCTCTGGCTCGGTGTCAGCTTCGTTACCAGAGTCTGGTTCCTCTAGTTGTAGGTCCTCATTTGTTTCTAGAGAGTCTTAGTACAGGAGGGAGTCTGTGAAATAGTTCTCTACTCCCTTGAATAGATGCCTTTCGGCAATCAATGTTCGGACTTTCCCACTTTCGTCAATATATTTCATAACTTGGTGGAGAGTGGAGGGGACGATGGAATTACGATGAATCCACAGTCATCCTAGCAACAGATTGTATGAAGTGTCAGCGTCGATCACATAGCACATCACTTCAGACTTTAGGTCCCCGATTTGACATTTGAGCTTGATCTTCCCCATTGGGCGCGTACCATTAGCGTTGAAACCATAGATGGTAGTCTGGGTGGCGCTCAATCGGTGGGTGAGGATCTCTAAGTGCTGCATGACCCGGCGAAGCATGATGCTCAACGCGGATCCTAGATCTACCTGAATGTGGCTTAGTTCAGAGGATCTAATATACCCTGTGAAGTACAGGGTCAATTATGTTTTCCCTTGACCTACATGTTATCTGTCGTGAAGGTGATGTAGGGGGTATTTTGGGAGGCATGGAGGCAATCCTCTACATCCTCCTCCTGTGGTCTAGTCGGGATCTGGGCCATGAAGACCTCAACATTAGCTAGGGTTTCCCTCAGAGCTTCTCTTGTTGACTTTGACAGCCTCAGGAGCTCGTAAAGGGTGATTCTGGCCGGGATATTGGCCAATTGAGCCAGGACGTCAAAGTAGTAAGGTGTTGTAGATCCTTTCGCGTTGTCCTTTGGGAGAGCCTTAGAAAACCGAAGCTCTTTCTGCTTCTCCACCAGTTATTTAGTGGAGGGCTTGGCTGACTCTCTAGTGGGTTTAGGAGAACTTGCCACCATCTCGTCATACTTTTTTAAATATGACTGATCCGAACGAGTTTCTACCACGAGCAGTTTATTAAGTTCTGCAGCAAGAACGATTGTTTCCTCTTCTGAATCAGTTAGTGAGGGAACATCAGTTTCTACTTCTCAGGAAGAAACGCACACCACATTACAGGACGAAGCTTTTGCCTTGCCTTTGGACCTTCTGTTGGTAATAGTAGTCCATTGCTGGCTGTCCACAAGGTCGAGATGAACCCACATAACTTCCCTCTGAGGTGTGGGGACAGGTACAAGACCCTTCTCTTGTTGATGATGGGGTCTGTATTGATCATTCTTAGTTCCCCTTTCGGGATGGGAACTACTCCGACGGTGCTGAGGCTGTTTTCCAAACTGAAGGAATGATGTCATATTAACTGTCACTTTCTTTTGCTCTGGACAGAGATTTAGCACCTCTGCATCAATTAGAGCTTAAAGAATGTCTTTGAAGATATAACAGCTCTTTGTGGGTGCCCCAACATCTTATGATACAAGCAGTAGTTAGGATTATCGGTTTTACCGACTTTTTCAGGACGTCTAGCTTCAGGAAGCTTCAATCTGTTGCTCTTGTTGAGTAACTTGAACAATGAATCAATATGTTCGTCTTTGAAGGAATACTGCTTGTTGGCGCGTGGCTGACTTGAAGAACCACTTCCCCTGACCGGCTGAGGTTTGACGGGTATTTTGTCTCTGTCGCCAAATTATCTTTTCTTTTTGATTGAAAAGATGTTTCTGGCATACACCTTGTCGACTTCTCAGGCCTGGGTTTGTTTTCTTCTGCTCTAACCCTGGCGATAATTTCTTCAGTCTGTTCACCTTGCTGGACCAATTGCTTCCAAGTGCAGCTTTCAGCAACTCCTATTTGGGCTGGGAGTGACATTTGTAGATTGTGGCGGTATGTTCCTACCAGGGTGGCCTGGGTCATACATTTAGGACATCGGAGTGCCATGTTCCTAAATCTCTCTACAAATAATTTAACTGACTCTCCCTTTTGCTGCTTTGTGGCCAGGAGAGTAGGCATTGTGATATCCGAGTCATCTTCGAAGAAGCGTGTCAGGAAGAGCTTCTCCAGATCACTCCAATTTTAAATGGAGCCTTCTGGGAGTTTCATGAACCATTCAAAGGCAAGCCCCTTCAGAGTGCTGATAAACAAATGTGCCAAGATGACATCATTATCTACCACGTTTCCTGTTTGAGACTTGAAATAGTAGATATGTTGGTTCGGTGACCTTTTGCCATCAAAAGCCTATAGGGTTGGAGCTTTGAACTTGAGAGGGTATGGAGCAAGGTCCCACTCGGCCGGATATGGCTGGACCACTCCTACTTCTTGGAGGCATTTTCGATTGGTAAGGGCTTCTAGACGCTGCTCTAATTGACTCATTCTTTTAGAATGAATATTCCCATGGTCCAGGTTGCCTTCCTCCTTAGACGAGGATTTAGACGACTCAGAAGTAGATTGCTCCTTCTCCTCGATATGTATAGAAGATGAACTTTCTCCTTCTTTTCGTTTGCCTTTAGACTTTTTAGAGGAAGTTTTGTCAGTTGACTTCCTCTTATCTTCAACCAATTGTGCAAGCATCTGCTTGAGGGTATCGATAGATTCTTGTTGAGCACGAATCATATCGAATTATTCCCTCTGGACTTGGGCTTGTTGTTCAAAGCGCCTGGCCATCTCCTCAGGAGTATTTGTCATGTACGCGAAGGCTTCCTTCTCTATGGAAGAGTTCGAAGTGCAATTCTGCAATGGCGGAATGTGATTCATTTACTTCAATGCCCCGAGCTAGGGCATTGTAGTTGATCGGGGCAACCGCACCAGTCCGAGTGCGAGTATGCCGATACACTCCTTCTGGTTCCGTGTCAGACTCATCGGAGCTGACTGTTGGTTATTTTTCCCTACTTCTGCTTGCCATATTTGTAGTGACTTTAGGGTACTTCATGTCAGAGAAGGTTCTCCTCCTGTGGGAGCGATACTTTTTGGCTGATCAGGAGGTTGGGATCAATCGTCTGAACACCGACTGTTTGCTTGTATGTAAGCTGCAGCAGCATTCAGAGAGCATTGCCGTGATGAGCCGTTCATAGCAACAAGACGGAGTGATCTGATTAGCACTCCTTTTCTTCGTCAAATAATCTCTTAGATCTGTCGGAGGGGGATCAAAGAGATCAGCCTCGGGTTGTCGAGGGCTTTTCATCTTCTGAGAGCTATCCTTGCGTCGCAAAGCTGAGACGCAGGGTTCTGAGACGCAGAGCTCACGTTCTGTAGGATAGACGCGGCTCTCGTGTTTTGGCTCTGAAACGTGGGTCTCGTGCCTCTGCTGAGAAGAGACGCGGACCTCGCGTTGCTGATTGTCGCATCTAGCTAGCGACACTTGAGAAACGCAGGCCTTCTGGGTCCTACGTATAACTGTAGAGACGCAGGTCTCGTGTCTCAAATGAGAGGCACGGACCTCGCGCAGCTGAACGTCGCATTTGAGAAGTGGAGCTTCAGAAACGCAAGTTTGGTGAGCCTCGCGTTTAGGTTTCCAAATGCGAACTTCGCGTGTCTGACGTGATTCAGAAGAGATGCGGGCTTGAACCTCGCATCCTGTATCTGCTGGACAGATAGTTATTCCAGCTTCTCGCGCCTGTAGTTGACGCGCACGTCGTCTCTATCGTCGCTAAGTGTTTCGGTTACGCCGTACAAGTTGATGGGAACCCCCAGTGACCTGGAACTGAGGAAGAGGACGGGCATGAGCGAGCTGAGCATTAGCAAAGCTATCCTCGCGGGTCTCATGGGAGACGTTGACACGGGTGTTACGTGTGATGCGGTTAGCCACGACATCCTTCCTATCAGTCGCGTCTGAAGTGATCTCAGAGTGAACTGGAGAGCGGGTCCCCGAGGAGACTTTGCGGTACTGCCGCCCTCTAGGGCTCTTGGAGCCGGAAGAGAGGAACTCTTCATACTTTACGTGGTCGAACTCGACAATGAGTGATTCGACCATTTTTCCCATTTAGGTGACGTCACCTTACGCCACAACTTGCTCATCAGTAAAAAAAGTGGTCTCCAGCGGACTCATCATCTCTTGTTTGGTGGGAAAAATTGAAGATCGAGGAGTAACTTCTTTGTTTGATTGTAAAGAAAATTACAACGGATCAATAATCCTCTTACAAGAGAGGGAAGATATTCAAGCTTAAATATCCCCTTTGTTTAATGCCGGGTTCTTGATGTGGCGATAAAAAGTGAATCTTGTTTTCCGTTGATCGAGTGAACGTCAGGACCTCTTGGAAATCCTCTCTCTGGATAGTAGACGAAGTAACACAGCTTCTGTCCACCAAGGATCTCAAAGAGATTGTAGGCAAAAATGAACTTGTACGCAGCAAGTTGTTAGAAGAGTTGAACTCTCTCTTTCTTTTTTAGCTAGAGGTCTTGGTGCTTCTACGGCTTACAACTGAAGTTCTTTTGACCCAGAATTTTTCAATTTTTTCTGACCCCTCTTCCATAGCAAACTGGGCTATTTATAGAGGTTAAGGGGGTAGACGTGTTCCCTAAAAATACTCCATAATGGGGGTTAACTGCCTCATTACGTGGGCAGTAATTGGCCCAGTAATGAGGGCAGTTATAACTGAGACGCAGGTTTTGAGCCTTGCGTCTTACTGTTGAAGTAATGCTTGAGAGACGCGAGTTTTCAGTTCTGCGTCAAGCTTCACGTGAGATGCGGGCTTTAAACTTTGCGTCTTGGTACTGCAATAATGCTGAGACGCGGCTTTCACGCTCCACGTCTTGGACCTTGCAGTGATGTTGAGACGCGGGTTTTAACCCTCGCGTCTTAGTGCTGCGCTAGTGGCGATGATTAGCCCTGCGTCTGGAGTTTGGAATCTGCTTTTTTGATGACTTATCTCTAGTAATTTTTAGACAGCCTACACTACTACCGGGAAGGAGAGCGCTTCCGCGAGTGGCGTCTCGGTCAGAGAGGCTGAATCCCAGTCAAAGGATGTGACTCTGGAGCCCGGGGTGCGACTTAAGAAGTGCCCGGCTACACCGGAGTGACCGAAGAGCAGGGAACCATAGAAGAAGTCTTCTCCTCAACCTCAGATCCCTAGAAGGGTAAGTATTAATTTGGCTTTGAATTCTTCCACATTATGCTTCTATGGTTCTGACACTTGTGTTTTACAGAAGAGACGTCGGACGATCAAGTATAACTCTGATGCCGAGGAATTGGATAGAATGATGGCAGCAATGGGCGGAGGCTTCAATCCTAAAGAGGAAGGCGGAGTCGAGCAGGAAACCCCTCCCACTTTAATAGAGGCAGCCGGAGTCCCATGACCCATCCTCTGAGATCGAAGTCCTCGGAGAGGTGATGCCTTCGGAGGATACCTCTGGGTCTGTGCTCCTTGTTGAGGAATTATACTTGGAGTGGCAAGAGTCGGCTAGGTTGGCGCTGCTGCTGGGCCCTCGAAGTTGGCCTCTCCCTCCTTGATGACGGCTCCGGAGCCTCAAGGGGCGAGCTCTGGGCTGAGCTTGCTTCTTCAGAGGGGAGACAGCGAGGTGGCCCTTGGATATGATGTAACACCCGGGTTATTAGACCCTAGATTAAAGTATTAATATTGGATTAATGAGAGTTTTTCAAGAATTTATCTGATAATTAAATTAATTATTTTGGTGCGTAATGAATTTCGGAAATTCATTTAGAGAAATCTGAAGTAGAATAAAATTTTGATAATTATACCAGATCTGTTGTGAGATATACTAATGTTTATATATGATGGTACAATTATATAAGTGTGTATGTGTAATTAAATTCTTATTTAAATCGGTAATTTCTGAATTTTTGATATTATAACAATAATAAGGATAAGTGATCTTTATATTGTTGAAAATTAATCCGACATTATTTAGATCTTTTGGTTGATTCTCCTTTTTAAAGAAAATTTTAATTTTTCCAAGTTATGGGGACCCACTTATATATATAACATGGGGGTATTGGTGAATTTATGCATTTTATTGAAAGATATATCTTGAAATACACCAATATGTGCATGTAACTATAATTAAATACAAGATTCAAGTTTAATGATGGATTGGAGAGAGGTGACTAGGTGAGGGGGTAGTTGGGAGTGGTTGGGAGAGAGATGAAGCGAGGGGTGAAGATGAAGTTGGGGATTCTGATGAACAATTGGCAAGTGTGGAGGGAATCAAAAGAGTATTAATGAGGGGAAGATGAGATGAACACCCCTCATTCTCACCCATCTCTCTCCCCTTCACACTCTCCCTCTCTTCCTTTTTTTCTCTCTGGCCAACGGTCAGCCAGGGGAGGTCAGTGCTGGAGCGGCGACGGCCTAGGGGAGCAGTGGCAGCCCTCCTCCTCATCTCTTTCCCCTCTCTTGCACTCTATCTTTCTATTTCCTTCTTGGGATTCGGCCGGCAGCGAGGGCGGCGCAGGGTGGCAGCGCCGGGCAGGGTGTGTTGGCCCAAAGGCCCATCACTCTAGTTTTGATGATGATTAACTCATGTAAATATAGTACTAATGATCTTGTGTTTATTAAGTTTCAAATATTCAATCAAAATCTTAGTCGGTGTTTAATTTCAACAAAATATTTGAAGTTAAGTTTTGAAGTTATCACATGTTGATTCAAGAGCTCGTGCTTCAAGGTCGCATCAAATACTCAAATAGGAGTCTAGTTCATGGATCAAGTTTGGATCAAGTCAAAATGGAGAAGAAGATTTTTAGGAGAAGATTTTCAAGAGAAGATTTCAAAAAAAACTTGAGTCTAAGTTTGTAAGTTTAAGATTTTTGTTTTAGAATATGTGTAAAGGATAGATTAGTTGTGGATTGCTCAAGCTCAACACACAAAATATTTATATTACATTTCATAATAAATAGTTTTAGTTTTTGGTTTAAATATTTTGGTTTTAAGTTTCAAAAATACATCTTTCAGTTTCATGAATAGATTTCATCAAAACAAGTTTACATGATTTATATGTATATTGGATTTCATCCATATGCATTTATACTTCATATGCTTAGATAACTTATTTTAATGTATCTAGTTCATGTATTTAAGTTTTATTTTTTATCAAAACTTATTTTGATTTTTATTGTCAAAAACAAGTATATATCATTTATTATGTGTATTGGATTCTGTCCATATACATTGTGTTTCAAATGTGTTTCAATAACTTATTTTTGTATTTATACAAGTTCTGAAAAAATCGGATTTTCATTTAAAAGTTAATTTTTGAAAAATACCAGTTTTGGTTTATGCCTTAATTTCTTTACCTCAAAAATAGTTCACATGTTTGTAATATGTGATGATTTTTGATCACACATATTTGTGCTACATAGTATTTCAATGAACTTATTTTTGTGGATTTTATGGAGATTTATTGGTACTTAAAACGTATTTAAAAAGATGTTCAAATTGGGTTTTTGGGCTGCTTGTGGCCGACCGACCAGTCGACCGAAGGCTAGCTCGGTCGGCCACTCGGTCGACCGACGTGCATACATGCACGAGCCCAAGTGCGGTCGACTGACTGGCTCAAGCTCACTCTCGGGCTTGGCTTGGTCGACCGAGCGGTCGACCAACAGAGAGTTGTAACTCTCTGGGTTTTAGGTGTGGTCGACCTGGCGGTCGACCGACAACCCCAACGGTCATAAAATGATCAATTTGGCCCCAACGATTAGTTTTTGACAGCCTTTATAAATGGGTATTTTGGCCAGTTTTTTCACAAGATTTTTACAAGTGTTTTTAAGAGCTCTTTTACAGGTTTCTCAACAAGTTTTGGAGCTTCATTTTCATATCCAAAGAGAGTTTTTCAAGAGTGATTCTCTTGAGTTGTTCAAAAGCTTTTTCTTGAGTTTTTCATTTTCAAATCCATCTAGTTTTTCTCACACAAGCTTGAGCTATCCATTACTATATCCATCTTCTAGGATCCTTGTATGTGTGAGTGTTTGTTGGTGATCAAGAGAAGTGATCGCCAAGTGTTTTATTTTTTATTTGGAGGAGTTGTAAAGGTTGCGACCTCGACGAGCTTGCGGGTTTGCGTGTGTTGTTCTTGTGAGAACAAGTGAAGGACTTGCGGGTCCAAGAGTTTATGAGGGAGCTCGTTGTAGGTGTTGCGTCACCGAGTGATCTTGCAGGATCGATTCTAGTGAAAATCCTTCATTGCGGTGAAGGCAGGGACGTAGACAAGTGGTTCGAGCCTCGAAACAATTCACCTGTATTTGTGATTGCTCATCTCTCTCTCAACTCACTTGTGTTTATATCTTTCTTGCTCTTATTGTTTACATTTTTATATGCTTGATATTTACTTGTGCTCAGTTGTCATATATGCTTTGGATTGTTTAATATCTTGCATGCTCTTATTCCTTTCCTATTCTGTACATGCTTGATATTGTGTTTACGCTCACACTAGTATTGAACCAAGAGAGTTATAGTAGCACCTCAACTCTTAGTCTATAGGAATCTTGAGGAGAAGTTTAGAACCCTTCACTGGGAATTCAGCTTCACTCTTTAGTTATACGTTGTGTGATAGTATTAGTTTGCATAATAAGTTTTTAATTCCATATTATTTGGCATTTGATTAGTACATCACCTATTCACCCCTATAGGTGATCTACAAGTGGTATCAGAGCTTGGTGCTCTTGATTTGGTCTAACAACCTAGAGTTAACAACCTTTATTTTTGCTAATCACAATATTTGCACAGACACACATGGATTTTAATGCACCTCCTATGTTTGATATTCTTAACTTTCAAACTTGAAAAGTTAAGATGTCCATGTATCTAAAAGCCCTTGGTATTCATGCTTAACTTGCCACAACCAAAAATTCATATTTTGTCAATGGCAAACATCTTGAGGCTAATGCAAAAACCATCCATGCTTTAAAGTTAACACTAAATGATGAGTATTTATCTAGAGTTTCTAACCTTGATTTGGCTTTTGTAGTACAGAACACTCTCATCTCTCTTGGGGGGAACAAACGCAAATTAAAAGGAGAGTGACTCGGATCAAAAAAGTGATGATTCTAACATGTGCTACATGGTCTAAGGGGATGACCCCCATGAAGTAAATTCTGATTCCGAACTTGATGAAGATGTTGAGATGCCATATGATGAGCTTGCATTATTTTGTCAAAAACTTCTTAAAAAATATGATTTGTTAAAAGTTGAAAATAAGTTGTTGAAGAAAGAAAATGATTTCGTTTTAAAAAAAGATTCTTTTCAAAATAAATTTGAAATTGTTTCAAAAGAAAATGAATTTTTGAAAATCAAGTTGTTTTGATTTCTAAAGAAAAGAAGATTGTTTTAAGTGAAAATGAATCTTTGAAAAAGAAAATTATTTGAAAGAAAAAGAAAAGATTTCTATTTCTAAAGAGAAAAATGATTTTGATTCTCTTGCTTGCCATACTTCTCATGCTCATGTCTTTTGATATTTACATTTTAAAGAAGAATATTAATTGTTTGGGCTCCACTTTGAGCCAATGAGCTATTAATCATTCTAGAATGGAATCCATGTTTCGCAAGAGACATGCTCCACATAATCATGCTCACCCTCCACGACATACACTACATGCACACCATGATCACACCCTTATGTATGCTAGAGTGCACATGTACACGTTATGGCCGTAAAGGCCATCTTGCAAAATTTTATTTTGATAGATTAAATTCTTTAAATTTTGTAAATAAAAATGTTAGGGTTCCAAATGTTACTAACTCTCGTGGGCCCAAAAGAATATGGGTACCAAAATCCCAACTATTTATTTTTGATGTAGGTATGGGCTCTCACAAAACGTGAGAAGATTGGTGCCTTGGTAGTAGATGCAATCGGAGCTTGACAAACACATCATGGATGCATCGCTGTCAAAAAATTTTGGTGAGAGGACCACCTTATTTTGGAGAAATAGATCGACTACATCGGTTTTGGTAGCCATTTCATCCTCCACTTTTAAAAATATTTTAATTACTTATATGCTAGTGTAGTAATTTAGACTCAATCATATATTGTTTTGTGTTTAATGTTGAGTTGATTGGTTGCATGCTATACATATATTTTTGAAAAACTTTCTTCATGTTTTCAAGTGGATTTACATGCTATCTTTTTAGTAGATTAATATTTTTATATGCTTAATTTTAAAGCACATATTGATTTATTTGTTTATATCATATGTTCATATGCAAATCTTATTAACACTTGTGTTATACATGTACAATTCTTGAGTTACACTTGATCTTCATGCTATCTATATTTTATTTCATTTGTATACTCATTTTATGTTTGATTGTACATTTTATGTCCTAGTTTTGATGATTCTTTCATGATTATATGATATATCATGTTTTTAAAAAAAAGAATTTCATGATAGTTTTTTTTATTTTGAGTTTTTTAGTTGTATTTTGATTTATATGTTATTCACATGATTATTGTGCAGTCACATTTATGCTTATTCATGATTTCACATTCATGAGAACATGTTTATACTTTATAGATTTTGAGTGACAACTCTTGTGTGATATACATATTTCATAAGATATATGATTTGGTTTCATATTTGAAGGATCTTTAACTAGTTTTCAGGACTATTTTAAGCTAGTTTTTTATTCTTCACTTGACAGTGTTTTCAATTTAGTTATACTATTTTCAAAACCTCATTTTTGAAAACTTCTATGCTATAAGGCTGGTTGGTTGGGCGACCATGCCTTGTATGCTCACATTATATATCTTTTTAAATATATGCATGATAGGGTGAATAATATGAGTTATACACATGATTTTCATGTTATTTCATTTTTTTTATACTCATTCAAGTTTTTCTATATATGTATGCGTTAAATTTCAAGTAGTATTTTTATTGACATACATATATATAATTGATTGTGCTTGTTTTATATTGATCATACATGTTTTATAGCACAAATTGATTTCATGCTAAGCTTGATTTTATTTCAAGACATTTGCTTTTGTTCCAGCAAGCTTATGCATTAGTTTTGTGATTATTTCAAAAAGAGAGAGAAATTCTTTGACTTAAAATGATTTCATGTTTATGTTTATCTATAAGATAATGTTTATGTTTATCTACAAGTGGTATCGATAAATTAATATTTATGTTTACATTTTCTATCAGTTTATTAATTTTTTTGTTTTGTGTTATATGTAGTTTTGTACTACTTGAAAGTAAAACAAAGTAGCATTAAAAAATAATTGTTTTATTGATTTTAAGTAGCATCAAAATTTGTTTAATTGATTTCATGTGGTATCAAAAATTTGGTTTGTTGATTTACATGTAGTAATTAAAATTTATTTTAATTGGTTTTTAAAATTTGTTTTGACATGCATTGCTTATATGCAAGGGGAGCTTAACATCTCCATAATATATAGATTCATGATGAGTGTGGTATATAAAGAAGAGCTTCACCTCTTTTCTTTCTATGGTACACGTATGTAGGGGAAGCTTAATATCTCTGTCTATATCTTGTATATTATGCTTATATTGGTTAGGGTTTAGTCATTTCTTTCTTCATGTAATACATGTATGTAGGGGGAGTTAACTTTATAGTCTCTCCTTTTCATGGATGAATATCGCATATACATATATAAACTCTAAATTTATTTCAATTAGTTTTTTGTCCATTTATTGATGATTGACAAATAGGGGGAGAAAGATTAGTTTATATATGCATGTTATGTTCTTTGTTTATGCATATATGTTTAAGTTTGTTTAGTTTATGAGTTTCATTGAATATCTACATGTTTTATACTATGCGTGAGTTAAGAGAGAGCTTCTGTGAAGCTTATCTTTAATTCATGCATATATAACTCCATGAGTTTTGTCATCATTAAAAAGAGGGAGATTGTTGGCTCAAAAGCCCACCACTCTAGTTTTGATAATGACTAACTCATGTAGTTATAGTACTAATAATCTTGTGTTTATTAAGTTTCAGATATTCAATCAAGATTTTTAGTCGTTGTTTAGCTTCAATAAAAGATTCGAAGTTAAGTTTTAAAGCTATCACATGTTGATTCAAGAGGTTGTGCTTCAAGATTGCATCAAGTACTCAAAGAGGAGTCTAGCTCATGGATCAAGTTTTGATCAAGTCGAGATGGAGAAAAAGATTTTCAACAAAAGATTTTCAACATTTTCAAGAGGATTTTCAAAAAGACTCGAGTCTTAGTTTGTAAGTTTAAGATTTTTGTTTTAGGATAAAATATAAAGAATAGATTAGTTGTGGATTGCTCAAGCTCATATACACACACAAAATATTTATATTATCTTTCATGATAAATAGTTTTAGTTTTTGGTTTAACCATTTTGGTTTTGAGTTTCAAGATTACATCTTTCGATTTCATGAATAGATTTTATCAAAACAAGTTTACATGATTTATACGTATATTGAATTTCATCCATATGCATTTATGCTTCATATGCTTAGATAACTTATTTTGATGTATCTGGTTCATGTATTTAAGTTTTATTTTTTATCAAAACTTATTTTTATTTTTATTGTCAAAATAAGTATATATCATTTACTATATTCATACACATTGTGCTTTAAATGTGTTTAAATAACTTATTTTTGTATTTGTATAAGTTTTAGAAAAAATAGATTTTCATTTAGAAGTTGGTTTTTGAAAAAATACCGGTTTTTGTTTATACCTTAATTTCTTTACATCAAAAATATTTCACATGTTTGTAATATGTGTTGATTGTTGATCACACATATTTGTGCTACACAATATTTTAATGAACTTAATTTTTTGATTTTATGGAGATTTATTGGTATTTAAAATATATTTAAAAAGTTGTTCAATTTGGGCTTTTGGGCTGCTTGTGGTGACCGAAGGTTAGCTCGGTCGACCGACGTGCACACATGAATGAGCCCAAGTGCGATCGACCGACTGGCTCAAGCCCACTCTCGGGCTTGGCTTGGTCGACCAAGCAATCGACCGACAGAGAGTTGTAACTCTCTGGGTTTTGGGTGCGATCGATCGGGCGATCGACCGACAACCCCAACGGTCATAAAAATGATCGTTGGATGGTCGAGCGGGCGGTCGACCGATAGCTCAATGTGGCCCCAACGACTAGTTTTTGACAGTCTTTATAAATGGGTCTTTTGGCCAGTTTTCTACAAGATTTTTATAAGTGTTTTTCATAGCTCTTTCACAGAGTTTCTCAACAAGTTTTGGAACTTTATTTTCATATCAAAAGAGAGTTTTTCAAAAGTGATTCTCTTGAGTTTTTCAAAAGCTTTTTATTGAGTTTTTCACTTCCATATTCATCTAGTTTTTCTCACACAAGCTTAAGTTATCCATTGTTATATCCATCCTCTAGGATCCTTGTATGTGAGAGTGTTTGTTGGTGATCAAGAGAAGTGATCACCAAGTGTTACGTCTTTGTATTTGGAGGAGTTGTAGGGGTTGCAGCTGTTGGCCCAGAAGCCCTTCACTCTAATTTTGATGATGATTAACTCATGTAGCTATTGTTTACTAATAATCTTGTGATATTTAGTTTCAGATATTTAACCAAAATATTAGTAGGTGATTAGTTTCAACAAAGGTGTTTTGGAGCTTTCACATGTTGATTCAAGAGCTCGAGCGTCAAGATCGCATCTAGCACTCGGTTGGAGTCAAGCTCGGTGAATCACGTTTGGATCGAGTCGACTTGGAGACGGAGTTCTATAAGAAGATCTCGGTTTGTTTAGTTTAAGATTGTTTTAGATCATTGTAAAGATTAGATAGGGTTGAAATGCTCAAGTACACACACAAGTTTCATGTTTTGGTTTTTCGGTTTAACCGATCTTGGTTTTCATATCAAAAATATAGATATAATATCTTTCTTGTATATTAGATTCTATCCATATACAACATGCTTAAAAGTTATTTCAATATCATGTTTTTGCGTTTACATGTGTTTTGGAAATATCGGATTTTCATTTCAAAAATCCAAGTTTGGAAAATACTGTTTTTGGTTTAAGGTAAAATTTCAAGAACACCAAAATAGTTCAAATTGTTTATAATAAGTGTTGAATTTTTGTTACACATATTTGTATTTCAAAGATCTAATAAGAACATATTTTTGGGAATTTATGTAATTTTATGAGATTTTATGGAAGTCAAAATACCTAAGTTTTAATCCCTAAAAAGTTGGTGCTGGCTGTCTGCCTGTCGATCGGATCGGTCGACCGAGGCAGAAGTCGGTCGACCGACGTGCACAGGACGTGCATGCAGCCAAGACTGGAGGCCGGTCGACCGGGCGGTCGACCGTCCAGAGAGTTCTGCTCTCTGGAAATGGCCCCGGTCGACCGGCCGGTTGACCGGTAGAGAGCTCTGCTCTCTGTATCCAGCTCCGATCGACCGCCCGGTCGACCGGCCAGAGAGCCGTTGCTCTCTGGTTCCAGGCCCGATCGACCGGAGGCACCACGGTCAGATTTCTGACCGTTGGCCGGTCGACCGACCGGTCGACCGGAAGGGCAAAATTGCCCTTTCCTGGCTGCCAACGGGCAGATTTTGTTGGGGCTATAAATACCCCATATTTGAACTGGTTTTAAATAAGTTTTTTAAGAGAAAAATTCTCATTCTTTCTAGTGTTAAAAATACAAGTTTTTAAAAGAGTTTTTGTGCCAAAAGATTTGATCTTTATTTGTTTTTAAAGGGTTGGAAAAATTAAGAAAAGGAGAAGTCTTTGGGATTGGTTTTTTATTATCATTTCTATAGATATTTTAGAAGTTTTCCCAAGAGTTTTTCTTTGTGTTTTTGATTCCTAAACTCTTTATTTTTCTCACACTTGAGCTTATCATATCTATCCTATCTATAGGATCTTGTTTTAGTGAGAAGAATTGGTTTGTGGTTTGTTGAAACCACCAAATGTTGTAAACCCTCATCCTTGCTTGGCTTTGTGCCTTTCCCTCTAAGTGTAGAGGAGGTTGTGCATTGGATTGTGGTTATCCCTCTAAGTGTAGAGGTGATTGAGTTTGTTGGTATCCCTCTAGTGAGAGGTTGATCTTGGTTTGGCTAAGTGCCCATCCCTCTAAGTGTAGAGGTGATTTGTGTTGTGCCTTGCCTCTAGTGAGAGGTTGTATTTGTGAAGAGAGGAGTTGTGTATTCCTAATTGTATTTGCCCAAATTCTCAGAGGAGGTTCCCTGTGTGGACGCTATAGTGAAAATCCTTCTGTGTGAAGGCGGGGACGTAGAGCTGGGTGCTCGAACCTCGAAACATATCCTTGTGTTTGTGTTTGATCCACTATCTCTAACTCTCTCTCTTAATTTGTGCATTGCATCATATTGTTGATATCATATATATGCTTGAGCTTGATTGTGTGCCATACTTGTGTTAAACCAAGAGAGATTATTCAGAGGAATCAAGAGGAGTTAGTCCAGAGCCCTTCACCGGAAATTCGGCTACACTCTTTGGTTACACTAAGTGTGTTATAATTTGTTTTTAATTCCGCATTATTTGTCATTAGATTAGCCATACACCTATTCACCCTCCTTTAGGTGTGCTTTCAATTGGTATCAGAGCCTACGCTCCTGATATTAGGTTTAACCACTTAGGAGTGAGATCTTGGTTAGCTAATCTACACTTGCATTTGCACACATATAGTTTGCACTCATGGATTTCATGACCCCTCCTATGTTTGCTGTTTCTAACATCGACGTATGGAAGATTAAGATGAGTATGATCTCAAGACCTAGGCTTGCATGTTTTCCTTGCCGCTACCAAGAAACCCTATCTTGGTAATAGCAAGCATATAGAGGCCAATGCACAAGCCCTAATGGCACTTAGAAGCACGCTTAATAAAGAATATTTGTGTATGATTTCTCATTGTGATTCCGTTTTTGCAGTGCGGAACACTTTGACCTCTCCCACGCTTCAAACGCCAAACAATGTGGAGGAGGAATCTAGTGGAGGAGAAATCAAACAACATTGCTACATAGTCCAAGGGAATGACTCCCTTGAGATACATTCGAAAACTCAACTAGATGATTGTGCTAGTTCTTCCGGCGATGATCATATTGATACTGATGCATTAAATGAAGAACTATCTATTGTTTGTGAAAAATTACTTGAAAAATACAAACGTTTGAAAAAGAAAAGCTTTGGATTAAATGAAGAAAATAAAAATTTATCTTCTAAACTTGACTTGGTTTTACAAGAGAGGGATGAGATTTCAAGTGAACGTGACTCACTTAAATCCCAACTTGAACTTGCCCTTAATGAAAATAAAATTTTGAAAAATAAAAATGATTCTGAAATTATTTGAAGAAAAATGAGACTTTAACTTCAAAACTTGATTTTGTGTTAAAAGAGAATGAATCTTTGAAAAATAAAATTTCTTCTATTTCAAAGGAGCTAGATTTGGTTTCTAAGAAAAACACTTCTTTGAAAAATGATACATGTTTGCCATACTTCACCACCTAATGTACCTATTGCATACTCCACCTCTTCTTCAATTGTTGAAAATGATATAAATGTTTTAAAGAAGAGTGTTGAGTGTTTGGGCTCCACTTTGAGCCAATGTGCCATGAAACACACACGGTTGGATTCCATGTTTCGAAAGAAACAAGTTTCACCTATGCATGCACACAAACCACGGCATACACATGTTTCCCACGTTCATACACATAACACAATGTATGCTCATGTGTACACTTGTACACATTGTGGACGTAAGGGCCACCTTGCTAAGTTTTGTTATGATAGAGTACTTAATGTAAATTTTGCAAATAAATTTACTTGGGTTAGGAAAAGAGCTAACCCCCATAGACTCAAAATAGTATGGGTACCAAAAGTCACTCCTATTTTTGATGTAGGTGTGGGCTCTCGCTTGACGTGAGGGCATTGGTGCCTTGAGGTGAATGCGTTTCGAGCTTAATGGTGACTATTTTGGATGCATCACTTTCAAGAGGAGTATAGTGGGAGGACCACCATGGTTTGGAGGTATAGAGAAGTGCCCACGTGGTTTTGGTAACGATCTCTAACTCCCATTTATATTTACATGCTTTCATATGATTAATTTTACCATGTCATGTTTTTATGATTATTATGTTAAATGGCATGATAATTACATTTGTGACATACATGTATAGTATTTGAGATACACTCATGTTCATATGGATCCATAATTTGTGTTCTCACTTTAGTTTAGCTATCGTGTATATCATAACTCTAAACATGTGTATTCATATAATGATCATATTAATTTATATTTTGTTTGTATGCTTCATGATTTGATTACTTGTTAGATGTAAGTTTTCATTAAAACTTGTGCATATGCTTGTACAACTAATGAGTCACAAATTGATTATTATATGTTTGCGCTAATTGCTCATTTGTACCCATGAGATGTACTAGTATAGCCTAGTTTTAATGATTCATGCATTTTGACTTGTATTTCATATTTTTGTGCATGTTTTCATGTTTATGTTTTAACTTCATGTATATGTTAATTTTGTCAAAACTATTGGATATATATGTATAACCTTGAGTCATTTGCGTTTCATGCAAAATCTCATTATAGACTCAATTGTGTTTGGATATGTATGTATACCTTTAGTTTTTGACAAAACATACATATGCTATGGAGTTAGTATCATTGTTTTAATGAAAATTAAATTTTGATGATTTTCATTTGTTTTAAGAAACTTCATATGAGCTTCATTGCCTATATTTATGGTTATGCTTTTCACATGACTCTTGTACACTCACTTTATTTATGTTTACTCATTACATTATTTTATGAGTACTTGTTGAGCTTTCTATATCTTGAGTGTCCATTTATGTGTTGAATGCATGTTTAATGAATTATATGAATTGATTTCATATTTTGAAGAATCTATCACTAGTTATTTCAAACTATTTCAATCTAGTGCGTATTTCTTCATTTTGGTAGAGTTTTCAAATATACTAAAATTATTTTCAAACTTATTTTTGAAAACCCCTACCCATAAAGGGTGGTTGGATGGGCGACCATACCTTGTAAGCTCAAATTGAAAAATATTTTAACATGTGCATGATAGGGTGGTCATTATGAGTTATACACGTGATTCTCATTGTGTTTTCAATTGGTATCACAATTGATATTTATTTTGTATACTCATATTTGTTTCTATATATGTATGCTTCAAATTCAAATAGTATCAATTTCAATTGATATTTAATTTTTCATACATATATATGTGTTTTGATTGTGCTTACTATATCTCTATATCTTTTAGCACAAATTTTACTATGCTAAGCTTGATTTAGTCCTTAATGACAATTATTTTTCAATTGGTATCTTATACAAGATTATGTATCGTTTTCATGAGTATATCATAAAGGGGGAGAAAATTTAAGTTTTTACCTTTCAATCAGTTTTGTTTACAATTGGTATCTTACTCCCACTCTTTACGTTGAAAAATGATTTATATCTTAGTTTTCAATTAGTTTCCTACGCTCCTAATGAAACATATTTTCAATTGGTATATGTTTCATTTTCAATATTAGTATCAAGAATATTAAATTGATATTATTCTCTATTTGGTATCTCTATTGCAAAATAATTTTAGTGTTTAACCAAAAAGATTGGTTTATGTTTTTTTAATTGGTATCATGTTTCAGTTTCTATTGGTCTCATAATTTGGTATCAAAATATTTTGATATTTATTGCTTATATGCAAGGGAAGCTTAACATCTTCTCTATATATATATTCATGTTGAGTGTATGTCATATTGAAGTCATTGACCTTTCTTTTGTATGTAGTACACGTGTGTAGAGGGAGCTTCACATCTCCTTTTATACATTGTATATTATGCTTTATGTGGTTAGGGTTTAGTCATCTCTTTTCATATAAATGCATGTATGCAGAGGGAGTTAACTTCATGTCTCTCCTCTTCATGAATGTATATAGCATATACACCTTTATTTTGTTTGATTTATGCAAAAAGAAGAAAAATATTGTTTATGCCTTTAATGTTTGTACCTCTTTGTTAATGAATTGACAAAAAGGGGGAGAGATATTTTAGAGTTTATATGCATGTTGCATGTTTTTTTAATTTTGTTATCTTTTACCATTGGTATCAAGAGCATCTTTTGTTGGTATCAAGAACAACATTGTTTTAAGAACATTTTTATTTTAAAATTGGTATCAAGAGCATGTTTATTTCATTGATATTAAAGATCATGTTTGTTTCATTTCCTTATTTTATGCATATTTATGCATATCTATATTGAGCATTCATTATATATCTTTATGTTTATTGGTATGCATGAGTTAAGGGGGAGCTTCTATGAAGCTTAACTTTAATCCATGCATATATAACTCCATGAGTTTTGTCATCATCAAAAGGGAGAGATTGTTAGCCCAGAGGCCCTTCACTCTAGTTTTGATGATGATTAACTCATGTAGTTATTGTTTACTAATAATCTTGTGATATTTAGTTTCAGATATTTAACCAAGATATTAGTAGGTGATTAGCTTCAACAAAGGTATTTTGAAGCTTTCACATATTGATTCAAGAGCTCGAGCGTCAAGATCGCATCTAGCACTCGGTTGGAGTCAAGCTCGGTGAATCACGTTTGGATCGAGTTGACTTGAAGACGGAGTTTTACAAGAAGACCTCGGTTTGTTTACTTTAAGATTGTGTTTAGATCATAATAAAGATTAGATAGGGTTGATATGCTCAAGTACACACACAAGTTTCATGTTTTGGTTTTTCGGTTTAACCGATCTTAGTTTTCATGTCAAAAACATTGATATAATATCTTTCTTGTATATTGGATTCTATCCATATACAACATGTTTAAAAGTTGTTTCAATATCATGTTTTTGCATTTACATGCGTTTTGAAAAAATCGTATTTTCATTTCAAAAATCCAAGTTTGGAAAATACAGCTTTTAGTTTAAGGTAAAATTTCAAGAACACAAAAATGGTTCAAATTGTATATAATATGTGTTGAATTTTTGTCACACATAATTGTATTTCAAAGATCTAATAAGAACATATTTTTGTGAAATTTATGTGATTTTATGGGATTTTATAAAAGTCAAAACACCTAAGTTTTAATCTCTAAAAAGTTGGTTCTGGCTGTCAGCCAGTCGACCGGACCGGTCGACCGACGTGTACAGGATGTGAACGCAACCAAGGCTGAAAGCCGGTCGACCGTCCAGAGAGTTCTGCTCTCTGAAATGGCCCCGGTCAACAGCGCGGTCGACCGGCCAAAGAGTCGTTGCTCTCTGATTCCAGGCCCGGTCGACCGGGCGGTCGACCGGAGGCACAACGGTCAGATTCCTGACTGTTAGCCGGTTGACCGAACGGTCGACCGGAAGGGCAAAATTGCCCTTTCTTGGCTGCCAACGGGCAGAGATTTTGTTGCAGCTATAAATACCTCATATTTGAGCTGGTTTTCAACTCGTTTTTCAAGAGCAAAATTCTCATTCTTTCTAGTGTTAAAAATACAAGTTTTTAAAAGAGTTTTTGTGTCAAAAGATTTGATCTTTATTTGTTTTTAAGGGGTTGGAAAAATCAAGAAAAGGAGAAGTCTTTGGGATTGGTTTTTGATTATCATTTCTATAGATATTTTAGAAGTTTTCCCAAGAGTTTTTCTTTGTGTTTTTGATTTTCAAACTCTTTATTTTTCTCACACTTGAGCTTATCATATCTATCCTATCTATAGGATCTTGTTTTAGTGAGAAGAATTGGTTTGTGGTTTGTTGAAACTGATTGAGGCTAAACCTGCACAAAAAATACGGAATTACAGAACTTAAGATTAGGATGTGCAAGTGCTCAATTCTTCCGCTATAGCAAGTGGCTATGCGGGTCGTGATCCACAAGGAGGGTTTTGCGATAGAAGCGTTTACGTTCTTGTATTAAAATCGTTATGAACACAAAAGCGAAAGTTCTTCTCTGTTTTAAAGAAATAAAAATGAAAGAGTTATGTTAAAGGTTAAAGTTAAAAAGAAAGCGATAGATGAAAAAGGTGGAGAAAACCGGAGAATGACTATATACAAATGAATTGGAAAAAAGAGTGAAAACGATTTGGAAGATGTGGTGAAAGAAATCGTGATTGCGATCTATGCTAAAGAAATAAAAGAAAAGAAAGAAGGTTGAAGAAATACTTACCTAGATTGATTGATGACTTACCTGAAAACCTTTGCATGTTCTACCTTTGTTTAGGAGGCGTTCAACGCATAGATCATAAGCCCGAACTCAGTCCCCGTTCGCATTATATCATCAAGTCTAGCACAAGCATGAAGTGATACGTCTTGAGGAGGAGAACGTCTTCATGAACTATCGTTGACACTCACATAACATCGTTGTACTTGTGCTTTGGAATTCACTTGTAAACTCAACAAAAACAAATGAGGTAAAGTAGAAGGAGGAAGAAGAAAGCAAAAGAAAAGTAAAGTAAAGCGGAACATAAAAACAAAGCATTTACCTTTATTACTTACTGAAACAATGGAAGAAAGGAGGAGGGTACATTGGTGTCACTCTCAACATCAGCCTCTCTCTCTTACTTACATGAATCATCATCTAACCTAAGCCTACATACAATTTACATGAAAAGAAAAGAAAAACCTAAACTAAGAAATGAAAAACTTGGCTAATCCTATCTCTACATGTCGTCCACTTTTCAGCGCAAGTACAGGCCTTTTATAGGCAAAAACCCAATCTATAGGATCCCGGGGAGGTCGGGGGAGCAAACGCTCCCCCTAATTCCCCAACAAAGCCGCGGAAACGCGGCTTGGGCCGCGTTTCCGCGGCCAGGGTGTGGCCAGATGGCCACACCCTGTTGGTGGGTCTATCTGGGATGTCCTTCTGCATTTATCTTCAGTTGGTTTCTTCGTTTGGGTCCAGGATTCTGACGAATTGGCCTTGGATTCTTGGCTTTAACCGATCGATTCTGAGAGGATTCTTCTCAACCGGTTTTCAACCTCTTGATTTTGCCCTGATTTACTGAGTGCGAATTAATTCTGATTTAATTCAGAATTTTGGTGGGCTTTGGGCTCATTTCTTTTCATCTCCTTAAAGATTGGGCCTGCAAATAAATTAAACAATTAATTAGGACAATGCAGGCTTTTATTCTATAATAAGTATGGACATATGATATTAAATATGCAACATTAGCGACCAATCACACCCCCATACCTATCTTTTGCTCGTCCTCGAGCAAAACAACTAAACTATACTAAGAATTATTAGACCACTTTCGCAGGTCACGCGATTGCACTGAGCATGTGCAACAAGCTGTTAAACCTCTAGGTTTCCCCTAGATGACGAGTTTTGTCACGTGAGGGTTTTCAGCGGATTACACCCACAAAATCCATAAAGAAAGGGAAATAAAGAGTTAGTATTTTCGAAAAGCATTTTGAAAGAGAAAAATATTTGAAATATAATTGTAAGATCTAAGCAATCTATAAGTTATAGGAAGACTGAATTTTTCATTCCTAAACTTAGTCTCTATTCAAAAATTTGTTATCAATCAAGGTAAGAAGTCAAATTGTGCTTCTCATCTAATCTATTACTTTACCCTAAGTCATATGCACCTTGTGATCGTGAAAATTTTGACTAAGGGTTCAGTAACTCTAGCTCTTATGCCTTATTTATTTATACATATATATTTTTTTGGTGGTATTATTCCTTAGTTCTATTAGGCTTTCTAATCTGCCCATGTAACGAGCCTTTAATCGATGACTCCCAAACCAAACGGTCTTAGGGCACCGGGTGAGAAGACACCCCAAGGACTTAAGGACTCGAGCAAACAAGGCCACAAAACTAAGGATTTTATTATATGAACTACTTTTAGGCGTGAATACTTATGCTTTATTAGGCACAAATACCCAGTTTAATCAGAGGATTTTATATAGTTTTTTTCTTAAACTTATCTAATCATCTTTCGCATAAATACTAAGGCTTGCTTAGGCCAAAGCACCTAGCTAATCAATAATTAGATTTGTTTATCTTTTTTTTCTTTCAAACTTATAATTATCTTTCGCATAAATACTAAGGCTTGCTTGGGCCAAAGCACCTAGCTAATCAATAATTAGATTTGTTTATTTTTTTTATATATATTTTTTATAAGGCATAAGAATCTTTGTTTTTGAACCCTAAGTGTGTAAGTGTATGAAGTGTGCATATTTCATCAAGGTAAAGATCAAGACTAAATTACTTTGACAAATTTTCTTCCTAACTCTAAAAATCAAACAAATAATCATATTTTGACCAAGTATAAGAAATCCGAATGTAGATTTTCCTATTCCTTAAAATTAACTTAATTTCTTACAAAAAATATGTCAAAATATTATTTCTATTTTCAAAAAGTTTTTAATAAAAGAGAAAACCTAAGTTATGTTAGACCCTCCCCCACACCTATCTCATGCATTGTCCTCAATGTATGAATTAATGCATAGATGCATGAAAAAGACGAAAGGGAAGGAAAATGTTACCTTATGGTGGTGGTTCCGGTGGTGGTCTGATTGGTCCAGAAAATGCGGCCCAATCGACTTTTCTTTGGGTTCGGAGGAACCCACCAACAATTTCTCTAATATAACCCATTAAAAAGATGAATCCATAAAGGATCTTTATTAAATATTTAATCCCATCTAATTTTCATATTCCATAACTAATTTCGGAGTCAAATTTGTCAACCACCTCGTCCCAGAATGGAGTATGAAATGATAGAACGGTTGACTTGGACTCAGGAAGGACAGGAACTAATACCGACTCAGGAAGGTGACTTAAGTCAAGTAAAGGTTCAGGAGTCGAAATTGGTTCAAGAAGCGGGTCCAAGTCAAGAAGTTGAAACTCAAGTCCACATGTATTTTCTAACAATGGGATGTGACCTAATATGGGTGATTCCAGTTCAGGAATGATAGGTGGAGGAATCAAAACTAACTCTAAAACATTACTCAAGTTTGGTAACAAAACAGGAGTCAATATTGATTCAGAAAGTTGAACTGGATCACAGATTTGAGAATCTAGGTCACATATCTCATTGAGTTCAATATCAAAAAATTGAGAACTTGCCAATTTGTCAATAGGATTTTCAAAATTGTATAATTGGTCAAGTTCAATATGATCCTCAAAGATGGGGGATTCAATTTCATGATGAATAGGCATATGATCCAACGTTGACTCGGGGAAAAGATCGAAATCAGGTGAAGATACCGGAGTCATAATCGAATCAGGAAGTAGAATTGAATCACTCAGTTGGGGTTCAGGATCATATTCATTTTCAAGTTCTATTTCAGGAAAAGGATAACTTGCTAAACTGTCAATATCTTTTTCAAAATTTGGAGTTTGGGCAAGTTCAAATGGTTGTTCTGAAATGGAATCTTGATTTCCAAAACTACAGGACTCTTCGGCTCTAACAGAATGGTTGGTGACATCAGAACTGGTCCAACGGTGAGAATGTAGAGATTCGACCATCATATCTATGTCACGATTACGAGTGTTTTGAGCCTGAGTCATGGCTTCAAGCATCTTTTCATAGTTGATAGGTTCATTGTTTTGATGAAAAGATGAAGAATTGTCTTGGAAGTGGTAGTGAAATTGTGAGTCCATCAGATTTTGGGATTTGTGTTTGGACTCACGCATACTCATTTCCAAAATTGATGGTTTCCTATTTTGGAAGGGTGGAACTGAGTATGAATCTTGAAAATATTGTGGACTAGGTGAAGAAGGAGGACAAGTTGGTTGATAATTATGCTCGGGGGAGGTGAATCCCCACTGACTCTGTGAAGAGTTGAAATCGTTATGGAAATTATAGTCATACGATGGGGGGCATGGGTTATATTCATTCGGATAAGACCAATCCGGCACACTAGGTTGGTTAAAGTTATGATATGCCGGGTTGGTAATATCCGAAAAAGAATTCGATGTGTAATATGAATTATTATTAAAGTTAAAAAATTATTATTATAAGCCATATCACACAATAGAATACAAACAAAAAGAAAGAAAAACAAACAAATAAACAAACAAAGAAAAAGAAAAAAAATTCTAACCTAAGTTAGGGTAGACCTATGACCTAGACGACTCCTAACTGATTAGACTGTCCACGGGAGGTCCAATGTAGACTTTGACCACAAGCTAATCAGCCAGGTCAGGGCAAGGTTGGTGGGAGGTTTTTCGTCAAAGACGTTCCTTAATTAAATAACCACCAACCTTCGGGCTTTCGGCCCTTAATCCCTTTCCTAGACACTGATTTGACAAGAGTCAAATTCCAACACCTTTCCCCCTTAGGATAATCTCCTAATTGAGTCCGAGATGTCCCTAGAGCCAACGTCTACTCATTTTAAGTTAGGCTTGGGTTAGTGAGTGCTTGGAATCTGATTTTTGGGCGAAGGAAGGGTGATTAAATCCCCACCTTATCTTGTTAATGGGTGGTGCCCTTAAAATCAATTTGTGCAAGTGTACAAGATAAATAAGATTCACTCAAAGCGATATAAATCAACCAAGAAGTGAGTCCTATGCTAAATGCAATGCATACGTACCTTGCTCCAGCACTCTTCAACTGTAAAAATAAATGAATTGAAAAGACACGTGCCTAAAATGCAAACGTCTAATCAACTTTTTATCTTTTCAACAAATGTTTTACTATTGGTTATTAGCAGGCTTATGTGATGGCATATAAGAAAAAGTAAAGTTGCAGAAAACTACAATTTGCAAAGCAAGCAGCCCTGCAAAAAGACAGTTAGTAGTCCACTCCTTTTTGCCGCGTTTTCGTGGCGTTGGCCGCGGATCCGCGGCAAAGCAGAGGGCACTTGGTGTCTACTTTCTAGAGCAGAGGCCCAAGGCCACTTATATGTTACTGCAACTTTAATTTCCTGATTTGCTTGCCCTTTAACCTGCAACAGAGAAGAAAGTTTGTTTTAGTTCTAAAAAAAAAATTTCAAGAAAAATTCAGATTTCAATAAAAACAACGTTACCCTCCCCGGCAACGGCGCCAAAATTTGATTGAGGCTAAACCTGCACAAATAATACAGAATTACAGAACTTAAGATTAGGATGTGCAAGTGCTCAATTCTTCCGCTATAGCAAGTGGCTATGCGGGTCGTGATCCACAAGGAGGGTTTTGCGATAGAAGCGTTTACGTTCTTGTATTGAAATCGTTATGAACACAAAAGCGAAAGTTCTTCTCTGTTTTAAAGAAATAAAAATGAAAGAGTTATGTTAAAGGTTAAAGTTAAAAAGAAAGCAATAGATGAAGAAGGTGGAGAAAACCGGAGAATGACTATATACAAATGAATTGGAAAAAAGGTGAAAACGATTTGGAAGATGTGGTGAAAGAAATCATGATTGCGATCTATGCTAAAGAAATAAAAGAAAAGAAAGAAGGTTGAAGAAATACTTACCTAGATTGATTGATGACTTACCTGAAAACCTTTGCATGTTCTACCTTTGTTTAGGAGGCGTTCAACGCATAGATCATAAGCCCGAGCTCAGTCCCCGTTCGCATTATACCATCAAGTCTAGCACAAGCATGAAGTGATACGTCTTGAGGAGGAGAACGTCTTCATGAACTATCGTTGGCACTCACATAACATCGTTGTACTTGTGCTTTGGAATTCACTTGTAAACTCAACAAAAACAAACGAGGTAAAGTAGAAGGAGGAAGAAGAAAGCAAAAGAAAAGTAAAGTAAAGCGGAACATAAAAACAAAGCATTTACCTTTATTACTTACTGAAACAATGGAAGAAAGGAGGAGGGTACATTGGTGTCACTCTCAACATCAGCCTCTCTCTCTTACTTACATGAATCATCATCTAACCTAAGCCTACATACAATTTACATGAAAAGAAAAAAAACCTAAACTAAGAAATGAAAAACTTGGCTAAGTCCTGTCTCTGCATGTCGTCCACTTTTCAGCGC
Organism: Agave tequilana; assembly: GCA_038442645.1. Lineage (NCBI taxonomy): Eukaryota > Viridiplantae > Streptophyta > Magnoliopsida > Asparagales > Asparagaceae > Agave > Agave tequilana. The sequence continues at coordinate 65,788 of JAVJIF010004245.1, forward strand.
AAGTACATGCCTTTTATAGGTAAAAACCCAATCTATAGGATCCCGGAGAGGTCGGGGGAGCAAACGCTCCCCCTAACTCCCCAACAAAGCCACGGAAACGCGGCTTGGGCCGCGTTTCCGCGGCCAGGGTGTGGCCAGATGGCCACACCCTGTTGGTGGGTCTATCTGGGATGTCCTTCTGCATTTATCTTCAGTTGGTTTCTTCGTTTGGGTCCAGGATTCTGACGAAATGGCCTTGGATTCTTGGCTTTAACCGATCGATTCTGAGAGGATTCTTCTCAACCGATTTTCAACCTCTTGATTTTCCCTGATTTACTGAGTGCGAATTAATTCTGATTTAATTCAGAATTTTGGTGGGCTTTGGGCTCATTTCTCTTCATCTCCTTAAAGATTGGGCCTGCAAATAAATTAAACAATTAATTAGGACAATGCAGGCTTTTATTCTATAATAAGTATGGACATATGATATTAAATATGCAACATTAGCGACCAATCATAAACCACCAAGTGTTGTAAACCCTTATCCATGCTTGGCTTTGTGCCTTTCCCTCTAAGTGTAGAGGAGGTTGTGCATTGCATTGTGGTTATCCCTCTAAGTGTAGAGGTGATTGAGTTTATTGGTATCCCTCTAGTGAGAGGTTGATCTTGGTTTGGCTAAGTGCCCATCCCTCTAAGTGTAGAGGTGATTTGTGTTGTGCCTTGCCTCTAGTGAGAGGTTGTATTTGTGGAGAGAGGAGTTGTGTACTCCTAGTTGTATTTGCCCAAATACTCAGTGGAAGTTCTGTGTGGGAAGTCCTGTGTGGACGCTATAGTGAAAATCCTTCTGTGTGAAGGAGGGGACGTAGAGCTGGGTGTTCGAACCTCAAAACATATCCTTGTGTTTGCGTTTGATCCACTATCTCTAACTCTCTCTTAATTTGTGCATTGCATCATATTGTTCATATCATATATATGCTTGAGTTTGATTGTGTGCCATACTTGTTTTAAACCAAGAGAGCTTTACATAGCACCTCAACTCTTATTCAGAGGAATCAAGAGGAGTTAGTCTAGAACCCTTCACCGGGAATTCGGCTACACTCTTTGGTTACACTAAGTGTGTTACAATTTGTTTTTAATTTCGCATTATTTGTCATTAGATTAGCCATACACCTATTCACCCCCCCTCTAGGTGTACTTTCAGCAGCCTCGTCGAGCTTGTGGGTTCGCGTGTGTTGTTCTTGCGGGAACAAGTGAGGGACTTGCGATCCAAGAGTTCTTGAGTGAGCTCGTTGTAGGTGTTGCGGCACCGAATGATATTACAGGATCGATTCTAGTGGAAATCTTCATTGCGGTGAAGGCGGGGACGTAGAGCAAGTGGCTCGAATCTTGAAATAATTATTTTGTGTTTGCGATTGCTCATCTCTCTCTAAACTCATTTGTGTTTATATCTTGCATGCTCTAATTGTTCACATCTTTATATGTTTGATATTTACTTGTGCTCAATTGTCATATATGCTTGGGATTGTTTAATATCTTGCATGCTCTTATTCCTTTCCTATTCTCTACATGCTTGATATTGTGTTTGTGCTCACACTAGTATTGAACAAAGAGAGCTATAGTAGCACCTCAACTCTTAGTCTAGAGGAATCTTGAGGAGAAGTTCAGAGCCCTTCACCGGGAATATAGCTTCACTCTTTGGTTATACGTTGTGTGATAGTTTTAGTTTGCATAATAAGTTTTTAATTCTAAATTGCTTGGCATTTGATTAGCACATTACCTATTCACCCCCTCTAAGTGATCTACAAGTGGAATCAGAGCTTGGTGCTCTTGATTTGTGTCTAACAACCTAGAGTTAAAGATCCTTATTTTTGCTAATCACAATATTTGCATACACACATGGATTTCATTGCACCTTCTATGTTTGATATTCTAACTTTCAAACTTGAAAAGTTAAGATGTCCATGTATCTCAAAGCCCTTAGTATTCATGTTTATCTTGCCACAACCAAAATTCATGTTTTGTCAATGGCAAATATTTTGAGGCTAATGCAAAAGTCATCCATGTTTTAAAGTCAACCCTAAATGATGAGTATTTATCTAGAGTTTCTAACCTTGATTCGGCTTTTGTAGTATGAAACATGTTGGCCCAAAGGCCATTAGCCCTAAGTTTTGATGATTACAAAACATATGTAGTTAAGTATTAACAAAGTTGTTTAAATAAAGTTTCAGGTAAAAATATAGGTTGTTTGACGGCTCCTACACAAGACTCACATTTGGAAGCCGGGAGGATTTAGATCCAAGAGCAAGCACACTAGAAGCGCTCAAGGATCAATCAAACAAATTGAGAAGACTATACAAGATTTGTATATTTACATTTTTCTTTTTAGTTAGGATTTATAGTCTATTTGTCAAAACCGAGATGATAGAGGTTGATAACATTGGGATTGACACACACACACACATTTGATATTGCTTCATGCTTTCAAACAAAATTTTATTACAAAATTTCTTATCAAGTTTCAGAAAAACAAAGTTTGGAAAATTCGATTTTTGGAAAAACAAGTTTTTGGAAAAACGGTTTTTAAGTTTAGAAAAAGAATTTTTAACAAAATATAGCTCAAATCTTTTTGGTGTTGATCTATGATCACACTCTGGTCTTTCCAAGCCCTAGAACTTTATTTTGTATATACCCATCTAAAGAATTTTTATCGAAAAAATTTAGACTTCAAAAAGTTTTCAAAAACTTGACTTTTGGCCTAGTCCGATCGACCGCACGGTCGACCGCTGGCAGAGCAGAACTGCTCTGTCGGTCGATCGGGCGGTCGACCGACATGCACCACTGTGCATGTGTGCACATCGGTCGACCGACTGGTCGACCGAGAGCAAGAGCAGTGCTCTCTGTTTTTCCCGGTCGACCGTCACGGTCGACCGACAGAGAGTATAACTCTCTGTTTGGGTTTCACGGTCGACCGTCCGGTCGACCGCTTTCCCAACGGTCGGATTTCCAACCGTTCGCGGTCGACCGGCCCGGTCGACCGGCAGCAGAAAACTCTGCTGACTAGGCTGTAACGGCTATATTCTAGTTTGTCTTTTTGTTGGGGCTTCTCCCAACGAATATAAAGGCTTTTCTAACCCAGTTTTCATCCCCTATAAATAGTGGGAGTGTTCTACAACCTAGAGACAAGATTTACAAGTTAAAGATCAAAGTTTTTCAAAGTTTAGCCCTTTAGCAAAAGAGTTTCCATTGAGCCAAAATTTTCAATCCTTTTAGCTTGAAGCTTTCCTCTACTTCTCTTCTAGATCTTTGCACTACACAATCCCAAAAGTTTCATCTCCTCATCTTGGTTGTAGGATTGTGCAAGTGAGCTTTGTTTTGTGATCAAGTGTTGATCACCAATTCTTCGAATTGAGAAGTTGTAGAGGTTGCGGCCTCAAGCGAGCTAGTGAGCTCCTAGTTGGTGTTGCGGCACCGTGAGAGAGGACAAGTGTGTCCAAAGAGTTCTAGTGAGAACTTGTATTGATGATCCGGTGGGATCAAGCATAGTGGAAATCCTTCATCGTATTGAAGGCGGGGACATAGAGCAGTGGCTCGAACCTCGAAACATATTCTCGTGTTTGCGATTGTCCACATATCTCTAAACTCTCTCTCTCCTTTACTTGCACTATTATTTGTTTACTTTCTTGCAAGTCTTATTATTGTTGTTGTTTATTGTTAATTAGTTTTTAATCCGCATTATTTGGTACTTAGTATAGCCTTCACCTATTCACCCTCCCTAGGTGATTTCAATTGGTATCAGAGCCTAACCCTAGCATTTGGTTTAACCACCTTAGGGAGATCCTCATTATTGGCTATATCTATTTGTTGCATTTATTATTTGTTGTGCACTATATTTATATTCATGGCATCTGTTGACTTTTCTAGCATCAAGTCCCCACCCAAATTTGATGGGTTGAACTTCCCCATTTGGAAGGTCAAAATGAACCTATTCCTAAAATCCCTAGGAGTTAGAGTTGCCAAGTCCATCACCAAAGAATTTATTGAACCTCTCACTGATGAGAAAACATGGTCCAAAAAAACTTCTAAGGACTATGAGGCCAATGCTAGAGCCCAATATGCACTCACTCAAGCAATAAATGAAGATGATCTTTCCCTCATCATAAATTGCAAATCTGCTTTTGAAGTTTGGAATGTGCTTATTGTTACTCATAAGGGAACGTCGCAAGTCAAGAGATCTAAATTGACTTGCTCCGTTCTCAATATGAGAATTTCTATATGCTTGATAATGAAGGCATAGATGATATGCTCACTCGTTTCACCAAGATCACTAACGCCTTATCTTCTTTAGGTGACAACATCGACAATGACCAAAAGATCCGGAAGGTCATTAGAGCTCTTCCCAAGTCTTAGGAAGTCAAGGCAATCACCCTCAAAGAGCTAAATGATAGGGAGGAGATGGACTTCTCTGACTTCATCGGCAATCTCAAAACCATGAGATGGAGATGAAGGTAAGAGAAGAAAGGGAGACACCAAAGAAGAAAGCTCTTGCTTTCAAGGCGGCTCCATCCTCCTATGATGAAGAGGATTCATCGGAAGACTACTGTAATACCCCGTTTCCGGAATACGTACTTAGTTGCGTATTCAGCTTTTCGATCGTATTTTTCGATTTACTTCCCGTATTTGACCGATTTTAATTTCAAATATCATTTTCTAAAATATTAGATTTTATGAGAATTTCTGGAATTTTCTAGAATTTAAATGAATTTCTTCAAACCGGTGTCGACCAGTGCCGCTGATCGATTCCCGAATTTTTATCTTACAAACTGTTTAGAAATTCTAGAAGATTCTTTAGACATTTCTGCTTAGAATAATATTCCTTACTTAAATACTTTTTCTGAAGATTTTACGAATTTATGGATATCCCACCGGAGTCGGCAGAAGACTGATTCCAGTATTTTTTATTTCACAAACAGTTAGGAATTTCTAGAAAGTCCTTTAGGCATTATTTCTTAGAATCATACTTCTCATCTAAATCCTTTTTCTGAGAGTTTTATGAATTTATGAAAATTCTTTCGGAGTCGGTAGGTAACTGATTCCGGGATTTTTAACTTAAAAACTATAAAGTATTTCTTCAAATGGATTTCACTATAGGTCTTCATATATTATTATTGATTTTTGGTAAAAAATTACGAGTCGTTCCGAGATACTTGAATTTCGGACGATTTCGGTATTTTCCGAAATGTTTTCCCGCATACTCGACTTTAACCCGGGAATCCGTGTTTTCAATATTTTAATTTTTCAAGTTAGAGAAAATATCTTCTCTTTTTATAATTTCTTCTCCTTTTTCCTTTTTCTTTTTCCTTTCCTTCTTTTCCTTCCAACAAATTCTCAAAATATCTCTTCCAAAATATCTTTTCCTCCAAAATATCCCCATTAATGCACCTCTCTCTCTCTTCCCCATGGCCGGCCAAGTGGCCAAGGAGAGTGACACCCATCCCATCTCCTATTTTGCATTAAACCCCTCCCTTCTACATAATTACATCTCCTTTACAAAAATCAAAACCTATATAAATCCTTTCCTTTACAATTCCTTTCTCTTTTCTTCACTTCAACAAAATTCTCACCTTCACAAAATCCTTCTCCATCTCCAACTCAAACCCTAACTCCCAAACAACACCCAAGTCTTCATCTCCATCTCAAGCAACTACCACTTCGTTGGATTGGGATCGTCCGCAAGATCGTCGAGGATCACTTCGGCGCTTTTCGTCAACCTCGAACTCTTCGGAACTCGTAAAAGTTCAAATCGACCGTTCGAAGTGAGTATTTTTACTCACCAAGACTCGTAAAGTTCCTTGTATACTTGTGTTGACAAATCATGTCCCCTTAAGTCATCAAAATCATATTTTTAGCTATCAAAAATAACCACCACAAAAATCTGATTTTTGACCTAACAGCAGCATTTTTCAGAACTTCGGTCGACCGGCCCAAGGGGGGCAGTCGACCGATGTGCACAAACGTGCACAGTTTTGAGTAAGCGGTCGACCGGTTCACCAACCAGTCGACCGGTAGAAAACCTGGAGCTCACGGCCCTGTATCGGTCGACCGGCAGTCGACCGACAGGCGACCGGTAGTTATATCTCCGGTCGACCGGCAGTCGACCGGAAGTAGACCGACCAAACCTGGAGCTCACGCATTTTGTCCGGTCGACCGACAGTCGACCGGCAGTCGACCGTTAACCTGTTTTTGGGCAAAAATTGTTGTTTCTTTTATGAATTGGATTTTACCCTTGCTTCACATATGATATACTATTCTTGTTCATGCTCTATGATTTGTACTACATGACATGTTACTTGATGGACCTCATGACTTGTTACTTCTTGACTCGTTATCATATATTCTCATTTTAGGACTTGTTAAATATGAAATATCTCCATCTCTTCATGCTATCACTTAAACACCAAGCATGATACACTTGACTATTTTATAAAATGGACCAACTTACACATGGGACGGGGGAAATATGCGGATATCGGTATGTGTTCGTGTTTACAGTGGTATTAGGTTAATTGTACAATTATATTCCGGTCTGACCTGAGGGCCTCCAGGGGACCGAGGGGAGTGCTTGCTCCCTATTCCTGAATACTGTCATGACTAAGGGCATACATAAGACCCTCCTGTTAGGCCTTGCGGCTGGTTCCGTCATCAAGCAACGGAACACCCTGGACCGTGGTCCCGGGCATGTACGGGACCCACTGTAAACATAGTTCGTCGATACAACCGCTGTTTCCAATAACAAACTTGCTTTACTAGGATATGGATCTATGTGTTCTGGGACGCTGGGTCACATAGCTTGATATCACAGTAAGACAAGTAATAATAATTATAGACTTAATTTGTACATTCATTGCATTATGGCTTTACCTTATTATGTTTTCATCACTTGTTAGTCGATGCTATTTATTACTGTTCCATCTTCTTTATTCCTGTCCCTTAGCCACTTGGCTACAGTTGTTTACTATTATATGTCTTGATTCCTTGGATTTGCATATTCAGATTCTGAGGCTTGGAACGAAGTGAAGCCATCCACAGAGGACCAGGCTTATTTCAGTGAGCAGGCTGACCAACTCTAGTTCCCTCGTGCCAGACTCTTCCTTTTGGCTCACGAATCTTCATCCATTACGTGAGCATCTTGTGTACATGTTTGTATATTGTCTTTTTGGACTTGGATATGATAAATAACACTTGTAAAGTGTATTACTTTATCATAGTTTGTATAACTTTGTACTTGTATCTTGTAAGTTGGCATATGAATACACCACGCTTTGTGTTGTACTCTGATTCCTTATTGTACTTTTATGCTTAGCGTATATACGTGGGGGCTTCTTCTGACCTACATATATACGTCGCAGTGACGTCCCCGTATCCGTGGAATCGGGGCGTTACAGGTTGGTATCAGAGCTTAGGCTCTCACACCTAAAAGTACAATCAAGTGGCAAATTCTAGTAATTTGCGAATGCCAACTACAATGTACAAAGTTATCAAGTCCTTCTTGATTCCGTCCTTGATTCATTTCCTTGTGTTCTAAACTCCTTCCATCCATTTGTTTCCAATTCCAGTTATCCTATTCCAATTCGGTATGGAGAGACGATCGGGTCGTAACAATATCGGGCAAGTACCGAATGGACCTGTAGGAGGAGAGAATGCCGATGTCCTGAGAGTTATTCAGGCCATGATGGAGAACCAGCAGCAGCAGACTGAACTCCTCAGGCAGGAGTTAGCAGCCCCGAAGGAGCAGAGACCGGGAAACATTTCAGATTTCCGACGGCTGCAACCAGCAATTTTCACAGGAGGAGAGAAGCCATTGGATGCTGAGCAATGGCTGACGGACACCACTGATTTGCTGAATGCAGCCCGTGTCCCGAAGGAGAACCAAGTAGAGGTTGCTAAGATTCAGCTGAAAGACATAGCTCGAACTTGGTGGTTAGCCGAGGAGGCCCGCTTGGAGAAGCCTGTCACTTGGGACACGTTCTCCAAGAGTTTCTACAGCCGATTCTTCCCTGCTACGGCGCAGAAAGATATGGAGGAGCAATTCATCAGACTCCAGCAGTGGAACAAGTCCGTGGATGAGTATGCCGCGGAATTCCTTAGACTCAGCCGCTTTGCTCCGTACATGGTGACGGATGAGGAGAAGCGAGCAAGCAGGTTTCAGCAGGGCCTACAGATGGACATTCAGATGTTCCTAATGCCCCATCATCTGATGACCTATGCAGAAGTTCTCACCATCGCTCGAGAGGTGGAGCGTGGGTTTGAGAAGAAGCAAGGAGACCAGATGAGGAATCAGGCCATGAAGAGGCCGTTTGTCCCAATGGGAAGAGGAGGACCATACAGAGCAGCAAAGGTTCTGGCAAGACCACCATTCAGACCAGCTCCTTATCAGATGGCTCAATCAGGTCCTATCTGCAATTATTGTCAGAAACCAGGTCACACTCAGCAGAACTGCCGTAGAGCAAATGGGTTGTGCTTGGTGTGTGGTTCCCGAGATCATTCTGTCGAGGCTTGTCCACACAGGAGGATGGGGATTGCCAATCAGACTATGCCAGCACTTCCAGGACCCAGTGGACAGAGAGTGCTGCCAGGGCCACTTGGGCAGAGGAACCAGGGACCAGTGATGAGGAGAGCTCTCCCCCTTCCTCCACAGCAGATTGTTCGTCCAGTGCAGAGAGGAGCCAGGACTGCAGCAGGGCGTGGTAGAGGTCAGGCTTACAACCTGACAGAAGCAGAGGCTGAGGCTTCTGAGGAGGTGATTACAGGTAACATCAGAGTACATTCACTACCTGTTCTCGCTCTCTTCGATTCAGGTGCATCCCACTGTTATATCTCAGATAAATTTGTGGCTTTACATTCTATACCTGTTAGATCATTAGACCACAAATGGGAGATAAGTACAGGGAATGGGGTAGTTATATCTTCTCAGGCTTGTACTGATTGTCCAGTAGAACTTTATGATAAGACTTTGACCATAGATATGCTCGTACTAGACACCAAAGGGTACGACGTAATCTTAGGCATGACCTGGCTCAGTCAGTACTATGCAGTTATTGATTGTAGGGAGAAGAAGATTAATTTCAGAATCCCTCATCAACCGGAGTTCCAATTTAGTGGAGAAGTGAAGTCTACCAAGGGAAAGACTCAGATGACTACTTCGGAGGTTCAGAAGCAGAAGGTACCGGTGTGGGATGAATTCCCAGAAGTGTTTGCTGAGATTTCAGGACTGCCACCGGAGAGGATGATTGAGTTCTCCATTGACACAGTTCCAGGAGCAGCTCCTATATCCAAGGCTCCGTACAGGATGGCACCGACGGAGTTAGAAATTCTGAAGAAGCAGCTGCAGGAGTATTCAGATAAGGGATTGATTTGGCCAAGTACATCACCATGGGGGCTCCAGTGCTATTGGCAAACAAGAAGGATGGTGGTAAGAGACTTTGTATTGACTATAGGGAGTTGAACAAAGTTACCATCAAGAACAAGTATCCCTTACCCAGGATTGATGATCTGTTTGATCAGCTTCATGGAGCCCGTGTATTCTCTAAATTGGATTTACAGTCGGGTTACCATCAGCTAAGGGTGAAGAAGGAGGATATTCTGAAGACTGCATTCAGGAACCGTTATGGCCACTATGAGTTTCTAGTGATGCCTTTCGGAGTCACTAATGCCCCTGCAGTTTTCATGGACTTGATGAACCGAGTGTTCTCGCCCTATCTGGATCAGTTTGTTGTTGTTTTCATAGATGACATCCTGATCTATTCAAAGAACAACAGGGAGCATGCAGAACACTTGAGGATTGTGTTGCAGACTCTACAGCAGGAGCAGCTTCATGCCAAGAGGAGCAAGTGTGATTTCTGGTTGGACAGCATAGCTTTCCTTGGACATATGGTTTCAGCAGAAGGAATTTCAGTTGATCCCAGCAAAGTCCAGGCAGTAAAAGATTGGCCAGTTCCGAGGACGGTGACTGAGATTAAGAGTTTTCTTGGACTAGCCGGATATTACAGACGCTTTGTCCAGGATTTCTCTAGGATTGCAGCTCCGTTGACCCAGCTCACCCGAAAGGAGTAAGGTACATATGGACAGAGGAGTGTACCGCAGCATTTGAGCAATTGAAGCATAGGCTCATTTCAGCTCCAATCTTGAGGACTCCCTCAGGGAGAGGAGGGATGGTCATATTCAGTGATGCATCGGGAAAAGGCCTGGGATGTGTACTTATGCAACATGATCATGTTATCGCATATGCATCTAGGCAACTGAAGCCTCATGAGAGGAATTACCCAACTCATGACTTGGAGTTGGCAGCTGTGATTTTTGCCTTGAAGATTTGGAGGCACTACCTTTTGGGAGATAAAGTGCTGATATACACAGATCACAAGAGCCTCAAGTATATCTTTTCACAGAAAGAGTTGAACATGAGGCAGAGGCGGTGGTTGGAGCTTATGGCAGACTATGATATTGACTTGCAATATCATCCAGGCAAGGTCAATACAGTTCCAGATGCACTGAGCAGGATGCCAGAGAACAGGGTGCTAGTCCAAATCACTCAACAGAAGGAGTTGATTCGAGATTTCATCAGATTGGATTTGATGTTGGTGCAAGGAACTGAGAAGGCAGGGCAGCTCATGGCTTTACAGATCCAGTCATCATTGATTGATGAGATCAAGGAAGCTCAGAAGGAGGACCCCAGATTACAGATATTTCGAGCTCAGGTGGAGGCTGGATTGAGGACTGATATCTGTATCCATCCAGATGGTGCTTTGTATTTTGGAAGCAGGCTTTGTGTTCCCCAAGGAGAAGTCAGACAGAAGATTTTGGAGGAAGCACACAGTTCAGCTTATTCCATACACCCGGGGGAACCAAGATGTATCAGGACTTGAAGAAACACTTTTGGTGGAATGCCATGAAGAGGGAGATAGCCCAGTTTGTTGCCAAGTACTTGGTGTGCCAGCAGATAAAGATAGAGCACCAGAGGTCAGCTGGACTTCTACATCCTTTACCGATACCCGAATGGAAGTGGGAACACATCACTATGGATTTTGTCACAGCATTACCTCGCAGCGCCAAAGGTAATAATGCTGTGTGGGTTATCATTGATCGTCTCACCAAGTCAGCTCACTTCATACCATTCCGGGTAGGTCAGACAACAGAGGTTCTGGCAGACAAGTATATGAAAGAGATAGTTCGTCTACATGGAGTTCCAGTCAGTATTGTTTCAGATAGAGACACCAGATTCAGATCTCATTTCTGGGAGAGTCTCCAAGAGGGTCTGGGAACTCGTCTGAAGTTCAGTACATCATATCATCCTCAGACAGACGGACAATCTGAGAGGACTATCCAGATCCTTGAAGATATGCTTAGAGCCTGCATGATAGAGTTCAAGGGATCATGGGAAGACCATCTTCATCTAGCTGAGTTTTCTTACAACAACAGCTATCAAGCCAGTATTAAGATGGCACCCTTTGAGGCATTGTATGGGAGGAAATGTAGGTCACCGATTTGTTGGGATGAAGTCGGTGAGAGGAGTCTTTTGGGACCTGAGATCCTAATGCAGACAACAGAGAAAGTCAGGATTATCAGAGATCATCTCAGGGCAGCTCAGAGCAGACAGAAGAGTTGGGCAGACACACGGAGGAGGCCATTGGAATTCCAGATTGGAGATCATGTATTCTTGAGGATATCACCTACCAAGGGAGTAATCCGGTTTGGTATTCGTGGAAAGTTGAGCCCGAGATATATCGGCCCATTCGAGATTTTGGAGCGAGTGGGAGATGTGTCTTACAGATTGGCCTTACCTCCATCTTTGGACGGTGTGCACAATGTTTTCCACGTATCTCAGTTGAGGAAATATGTAAGGGATGATAGTCATGTTCTGGATCACTCCGAGCTGGAACTACAGCCGGACTTATCATATCAGGAGCAGCCGATGACCATTTTGGATAAGAGTGTGAAGACACTGAAGAACAAGGCTATACCTTTAGTGTTGGTGTCTTGGAACCGGCACGCGCCAGGAGAGGCCACTTGGGAACGAGAGGATGTTATCCGAGAGCGTTATCCTCAACTCTTCGCATCTTGATTGGTAAGACTCTTTCCTTCTATTCTTCTCAACTGTTATTTTCCATCTTATCCTTCTCTATATCTGTTACCTTTCCTGTTACCTTTCACTTTACGAAATTTCGAGGACGAAATTTTTGTAAGGTGGGTGGATTGTAATACCCCGTTTCCGGAATACGTACTTAGTTGCGTATTCAGCTTTTCGATCGTATTTTTCGATTTACTTCCCGTATTTGACCGATTTTAATTTCAAATATCATTTTCTAAAATATTAGATTTTATGAGAATTTCTGGAATTTTTTAGAATTTAAATGAATTTCTTCAAACCGGTGTCGACCAGTGCCACTGATCGATTCCCGAATTTTTATCTTACAAACTGTTTAGAAATTCTAGAAGATTCTTTAGACATTTCTGCTTAGAATAATATTCCTTACTTAAATACTTTTTCTGAAGATTTTACGAATTTATGGATATCCCACCGGAGTCGGCAGAAGACTGATTCCAGTATTTTTTATTTCACAAACAGTTAGGATTTCTAGAAAGTCCTTTAGGCATTATTTCTTAGAATCATACTTCTCATCTAAATCCTTTTTCTGAGAGTTTTATGAATTTATGAAAATTCTTTCGGAGTCGGTAGGTAACTGATTCCGGGATTTTTAACTTAAAACTATAAAGTATTTCTTCAAATGGATTTCACTATAGGTCTTCATATATTATTATTGATTTTTGGTAAAAAATTACGAGTCGTTCCGAGATACTTGAATTTCGGACGATTTCGGTATTTTCCGAAATTTTTCCCGCATACTCGACTTTAACCCGGGAATCCGTGTTTTCAATATTTTAATTTTTCAAGTTAGAGAAAATATCTTCTCTTTTTATAATTTCTTCTCCTTTTTCCTTTTTCTTTTTCCTTTCCTTCTTTTCCTTCCAACAAATTCTCAAAATATCTCTTCCAAAATATCTTTTCCTCCAAAATATCCCCATTAATGCACCTCTCTCTCTCTTTCCCATGGCCGGCCAAGTGGCCAAGGAGAGTGACACCCATCCCATCTCCTATTTTGCAATTAAACCCCTCCCTTCTACATAATTACATCTCCTTTACAAAAATCAAACCTATATAATCCTTTCCTTTACAATTCCTTTCTCTTTTCTTCACTTCAAAAAATTCTCACCTTCACAAAATCCTTCTCCATCTCCAACTCAAACCCTAACTCCCAAACAACACCCAAGTCTTCATCTCCATCTCAAGCAACTACCACTTCGTTGGATTGGGATCGTCCGCAAGAACGTCGAGGATCACTTCGGCGCTTTTCGTCAACCTCGAACTCTTCGGAACTCGTAAAAGTTCAAATCGACCGTTCGAAGTGAGTATTTTTACTCACCAAGACTCGTAAAGTTCCTTGTATACTTGTGTTGACAAATCATGTCCCCTTAAGTCATCAAAATCATATTTTTAGCTATCAAAAATAACCACCACAAAAATCTGATTCTTGACCTAACAGCAGCATTTTTCAGAACTTCGGTCGACCGGCCCAAGGGGGGCAGTCGACCGATGTGCACAAACGTGCACAGTTTTGAGTAGGCGGTCGACCGGTTCACCAACCAGTCGACCGGTAGAAAACCTGGAGCTCACGGCCCTGTATCGGTCGACCGGCAGTCGACCGACAGGCGACCGGTAGTTATATCTCCGGTCGACCGGCAGTCGACAGGAAGTCGACCGACCAAACCTGGAGCTCACGCATTTTGTCCGGTCGACCGGCAGTCGACCGGCAGTCGACCGTTAACCTGTTTTTGGGCAAAAATTGTTGTTTTTTTATGAATTGGATTTTACCCTTGCTTCACATATGATATACTATTCTTGTTCATGCTCTATGATTTGTACTACATGACATGTTACTTGATGGACCTCATGACTTGTTACTTCTTGACTCGTTATCATATATTCTCATTTTAGGACTTGTTAAATATGAAATATCTCCATCTCTTCATGCTATCACTTAAACACCAAGCATGATACACTTGACTATTTTATAAAATGGACCAACTTACACATGGGACGGGGAAATATGCGGATATCGGTATGTGTTCGTGTTTACAGTGGTATTAGGTTAATTGTACAATTATATTCCGGTCTGACCTGAGGGCCTCCAGGGGACCGAGGGGAGTGCTTGCTCCCTATTCCTGAATACTGTCATGACTAAGGGCATACATAAGACCCTCCTGTTAGGCCTTGCGGCTGGTTCCGTCATCAAGCAACGGAACACCCTGGACCGTGGTCCCGGGCATGTACGGACCCACTGTAAACATAGTTCGTCGATACAACCGCTGTTTCCAATAACAAACTTGCTTTACTAGGATATGGATCTATGTGTTCTGGGACGCTGGGTCACATAGCTAGATATCACAGTAAGACAAGTAATAATAATTATAGACTTAATTTGTACATTCATTGCATTATGGCTTTACCTTATTATGTTTTCATCACTTGTTAGTCGATGCTATTTATTACTGTTCCATCTTCTTTATTCCTGTCCCTTAGCCACTTGGCTACAGTTGTTTACTATTATATGTCTTGATTCCTTGGATTTGCATATTCAGATTCTGAGGCTTGGAACGAAGTGGAGCCATCCACAGAGGACCAGGCTTATTTCAGTGAGCAGGCTGACCAACTCTAGTTCCCTCGTGCCAGACTCTTCCTTTTGCTCACGAATCTTCATCCATTACGTGAGCATCTTGTGTACATGTTTGTATATTGTCTTTTTGGACTTGGATATGATAAATAACACTTGTAAAGTGTATTACTTTATCATAGTTTGTATAACTTTGTACTTGTATCTTGTAAGTTGGCATATGAATACACCACGCTTTGTGTTGTACTCTGATTCCTTATTGTACTTTTATGCTTAGCGTATATACGTGGGGGCTTCTTCTGACCTACATATATACGTCGCAGTGACGTCCCCGT
>JAVJIF010004246.1:0-84698 GCA_038442645.1 Agave tequilana
CATCCTTGAGGGGAAGGCGTGCACAGTTCAGATCAAGTGGAAAAATGTATCATCCAAAATGCTCTTGGCATTGCAGATATCTAAGGGAGTTCGACGTCATGAGCCGACCTTTCTAGCTACCATTAAGGTGGAGGAAGGCTCAAAGGAAGGAGAGGATGTGCCCAAGGAGATCTGAGGCGTCTTGGAAGCCTACCAGGACATCATGCCCGCCAAGCTACCAAGCAAGCTTCCACCAAGGAGAGAGGTGGACCACAAAATCGAGCTCGAGTCAGGTACTCGACCTCCGACCATGGGTCTGAAAGTACACCTAGAGGGGGGGTGAATAGGTGTACGGACTAATCTATGATCAACTAATGCTGAATTAAAAACTTAATGCAACACACTTAGTGTAACCAACGAGTGTAGCCGAATTCCCAGTGAAGGGCTCTGGACTAACTCCTCTGAATTCCTCTAAATAAGAGTTGAGGTGCTATATGACGCTCTCTTGGTTAACACAAGTATGGGCACACACAAACAACACAAGCATGTATATGATATGGCAATATGATGCAATGCACAATGTAAGAAAGAGAGAGTTATAGAAAGTGGATCAAACGCAAACACCAAGATATATTTCGAGGTTCGAGAACAGAGCTCTACGTCCCCGCCTTCACACAGAAGGATTTCAACTAACTCGTCCACACAGGACTTCTCACACAGGGAACATCCACTGAGGATTTGGGCAAATACAATTTGGAGTACACAACTTCTCTCTCCAATACAACCTCTCACAGAGGCAAGGCATAACTCAAATCACCTCTACACTTAGAGGGATAGGCACTTAGCCAAACAACAAATCAACCTCTCACTAGAGGGATTAGGCTCAAAGCCACACAACCACAATCACCTCACACTGAGGGATTCAAACACAATCTCCACCTCTCACTAGAGGGAGCCAAACACCACTTCCACAATCACCTCACACTTGAGGGATACCAACTCAATCACCTCTCACTAGAGGGATATCACAAAGATGGAAGGCTTACAACTTGGTGGTCTATCTCAACCACAAACCAAATCTTTCTCACTAAATAATGATCCTATAGATAGGATAGAATGATAAGCTCAAGTGTGAGAAATAAAGAGTTTGAAAATCAAAATCACAAAGAAAACTCTTGGGAAAACTTCTAGATTTGATATAGAAAATGAAGATCAAAAACAATCCCAAAGACTTTCTTTTTCTTTGAATTTTTCAACCCTCTTAAAACAAATAAAGATCAAATCTTTAGGCTTAAAAACTCTTTTGAAAACTTGTGTTAAAACACTTGTAAAGATGGAAATTTTGCTCTAGAAAATTCTTGTTGAAAAACCAACTCAAATGGGGTATTTATAGCCCATTTGAAAATCTGCCCGTTGGCAGCTGAAAAGGGCCAGTTTGCCCTTCCGATCGACCGGCCGGTCGACCAGCCAACGGTCAAATTTTTTACCGTTGAGCCCTCTGAAAAGTCACCTAGAGGGGGGGGGGTGAATAGGTGACAATGCTAATCTAGTGAACTAAATGCGGAATTTAAAAACTTAATGCAAATTACACTCAAGTGTGATCAATAAATGTGCACACACAACCAAGCCAAGCAAATATGAATGCACAATATAAATAATTGCAAGGCACAAAGTAAAGAGAGAGATAGAGAGAGAGTCAATGGATCAAGCGCAAACAAAGAGATATGTTCCGAGTTCGAGCACCCAGCTCTACATCCCCGCCTTCGACACACGAAGGATTTCCAATCCACTAGCTTGTCCACAAAGGACTCCCACAAAGGGAACCTCCACCGAGGATTTGGGGCAATCACAATTACAAGGAGTTCCCAACTCCCCTCCTTACAAACACAACCTCCTCCTTGAGGCACTTCTCCAATCCAACAAACAATCACCTCACAACTTGAGGGATTAGCACCAAGCTTACACAAAACACCTCACAACCCAAGTTGCACAACCTCCTCAACACAATGAGGGAAATGGCACAAAGCAAGAATTGGGTTTACAACTTAGTGGTTTCAAACAACAACCACAAAATAATCTCTTTTTCCCACACAAAATCCTATAGAGAAGATAGTAGATTTTAGCTCAAGTGTGGAGAAAACCAAGGGATTTGAAACCAGCAACTCAAAGAAAATCTTTGGGAAATAAATGAAACCAAGATAGAGAAGTTCAATTCAAAAGCTTTTCCCAAAACCCTTTTCTTTGATTTTTCAAACCCTAATGAAAATACCAAAAAGATTGTTCAATTTGAATCCAAAAACCTATTTTGATTGCAGCAAAATACCAGAGAGTATGGAAAAATTCGCACAAAAAATCTTGGAGAAAAACTCTTACAAATGGGTATTTATAGGCAAATCTGGAAACTAGCCGTTGGCTGTAATTTTTGCCAGAATTACCCTGACGGTCGACCGCCCGGTCGACCGCCCAACGGTCAATTTTTGACCCGTTGGCGCTAGCGGTCGACCGCCCGGTCGACCCAAACAAACAGAGAGCAAACCTGCTCTCAGTCGGTCGACCGGCACGGTCGACCGGCTAAAGGTGTAGCCGCGTGCACGTTTCTGTGCACGTCGGTCGACCCATACGGTCGACCGTCTACATGGTGCGGTTGACCGTACCGGTCGACCGACCAGCCTGGCAGACACCAAAACAGGTCAGAAATTTGGGGAAATAAATATCCAATAAATTCTTATAAACTACTAAAAAATCCCAAAAATAGTTTTGTCAAATTGCATTGATATATAAACATGTGATAAAAGTTGACTCAAATATCAAGCAATTAAAACTATTTTTATGTCTTTTCATTTTTACCAAAAATCAAACCTTGTATTTTCTAAAACTTGGATTCTTGAATAGAAAATACATTTTGTCTAAAACTCATCCAAATACAAAAACATGATATTTAAACGTTTTGAAGCATGATGCATATGGATAGAAATCCAATATACATGAAACAAATATATATCATAGTTTTTGACTTTAATTCCAAAATTACGTATTGTTAAAACACAAAACCTAAAACTCATGAAATAGGTATATCAAAGTAAGTTTGTCTAAGAGTTGAAGCATGCATGTATATAGAACAAATCTAATATACATTAAACCATGTAAACTTGTTTTGATATAAAATCTATTCATGCAAACCAAGATCGGTTAAACCTAAAACCGAAAACCAAAACATGATACGTGTGTGTTGTGAACTTGAGCTTATCATACTATTCTAATCTTTACAATTAGGATCTAAACTCAAAACTAAACTATGGTACCGATGTCTTCTTGTAGAGCGCAATCTCCAAGCCGACTCGATCCAAAACTCTGTGATCCACCGAGCAAGTGCTATATATGATCTTTGACGCTTGGGCTCTTGAATCAACATGTGGGTAGCTTCCAAATCATCTTATTGAAGCTAATCACCTACTAATAACTTGACTAATGATCTGAAACTAAAATCATAAGATTATTAGTACACATAACTACATGAGTTAATCATCATCAAAACTAGAGTGGAAGGCCTTTGGGCAAACACCCTCCAGTCAACCGCCCGGTCGACCGAGCCTGGATCCAGAGAGCAACGGCTCTCTGGCCGGTCGACCGTCCGATCGACCGAGCGATACAGAGAGCAGAGCTCTCTGCCGGTCGACTGGGTCGGTCGACCGGGATCATTTTCAGAGAGCAGAGGCTCTCTGGCGGTCGACCGACCCGGTCGACCGGCCCATCATCCTGGCTGCGTGCACGCTTCTGTGCACGTCGGTCGACCGGACCGGCCCGGTCGACCGACCACTGCTACGATCGACCGGCAGTCAGCCAGTCCAGCCTAATTACGAATTGAATAACATGATATTTTGACTTCAAGTAAATCCCATAAAATCACATAAATTCTACAAAAATCAGTTCTTGTATTATCTTTGAAATACAAATATGTGTGACAAAGATTCAACACATATTTCAAACTTTTTGAAGCATTTTTGTGAGATAGAAAATTTGCCTAAAACAAAAATCCGTATTTTCCAAAATTCGGATTTTTGAAATGGAAAACCGTTTTCTCCAAAACTCATGTAAATACAAAAACATGATATTGAAACAACTTTGAAGCATATAGTATATGGATAGAATCCAATATACATGAAAGATATTATATCTATGTTTTTGACATTAAATCCAAAAATAAGTTTTTTTTAAAAACTAAAACTCCAAACACATGAATAGTGTAAACATATGATAAGCCTATTCATGAAAACTAAGATCGGTTAAACCGAAAACCATGTGTATTGTGAACTTGAGCATATTACACTATCTTATCTTTACAAAGAGATCTAAATTAAATCTTAACTAAACAAACTGAATCCTTCTTGTAGAACTCCGTCTTCAAGTCGACTCGATCCAAACGCGATCCAACGAGCTTGACTCCACCGAGTGCGAGATGTGAACTTGACGTTCGAGCTCTTGAATCATCATGTGAAAGCTCCAAAACACCTTTGTTGAAGCTAATCACCCACTAATATCTTGATCAAATATCTGAAACTAAATATCACTAGATTATTAGTAAACTATAACTACATGAGTTAATCATCATCAAAACTAGAGTGGGAGGCCTCTGGGCCAACAATCTCCCCCTTTTTGATGATGACAAAACTCATGGAGTTATATATGCATGGATTAAAGTTAAGCTTCAAAGAAGCTCCCCTTAACTCATGCATAGCAATAAACATAATAAATATGCAATGAATGCTCAATATAAATATGCATAAACATGATATTTGATACTAATGAAGTAAACATGTTCTTGATACCAAATATTAAACTAAACATGTTCTTAAAAAATGTTACTCTTGATACCAACAAAGCAATAAAATATGCTCTTGATACCAATATCAAAAACAATGCTCTTGATATCAATTGAAAGAAATATGAAAATATAAAAACATGATATCATCTAAACACATATGCATATAAAACTCCAAAATATCTCTCCCCTTTTTGTCAATTCATCAACAAAGGGGTTCAAGCAATAAAAATCATAAATAACATTTTTCTCTTTTTGCATAAAGCAAAACAATATGATACCAATTGAGAAAAAAATATATCAATTTAGCATGGAGGTATGCATCAAAACATCAAGGTACCAATTTATGATACCAATTGAAAGATAAACTAAACCTTTTGAAGATACCAACAAAAATTTTGATACCAATAGAAAGATATAAACAATATAGGTAATCTTGATACCAATTTTGAAAATGAAACATATATCCTATTGAAATTATTATCAATTGAAAAGATTTTTCATTTGGAGCGTAGGATACCAATTAAAAAAAATCAATATCATTTTTCATAATAAATAGTGGGAGTAAAATACTAATAGTAAACAAAACCGATTGAAAGGTAAAATATGAATTTTTCTCCCCCTTTATGAAATACCAATGAAAATGATGCATAAGCTTGTATAAGATACCAATTGAAAAATAATTATCATTAAGAGATCAAGCTTAGCATGGAAAAATTTGTGCTCAAAGATATAGAGATATAATAAGCACAATTAAAACAGTAAATACATATATATGTATGAAAAATTAAATATCAATCGAAATTGATACTATTTGAAGTTAAGCATACATATACAAAAACATATATGAGTATACAAAATGTGTCAATAATGATACCAATTGAAACCATAATGAGGATCAAGTGTATAACTCATAGTTCCTACCACCCATTCATGCACATGTTTAAAAAGATTTTCAATTAAGAGCATACAAGGCATGGTCGCCCAACCAACCGCCCTTAAATGGGTAGGGGTTTCAAAAATAAGTTTGAAAATAATATAACATGTTTGAAAACTCTACCATATGAATAATACCGTAACTAGTTTGATGATAAACTTGTAAACTAGTAAGAAATCCATCAAGTAAGGATAAAGCAAAATATATATTCCATGAAACATGAAAATCACATGATCATCAAACACTCAAAGGTCTATAAGCACATATATTCTCATAAAACAAATCATGAGTAAACAAAAATGATGTGAGTGTACAAGTATAATGTGAAATACAAAGTCATAAAAATAGGCAATTAAGCTCAAATATGAAATTCCTTAAAACATGAAAATCTAATTTTCATCAAAATAATTTAAACTTCAAGGCATATGTATGTTTTGTACAAACTAGAGTATACATACATATCCAAATATGAATGAGTCCATAAAAGTATATGCATGAAGGCAAGTGGGTCAAGGATGTATATGTATAACTATTAGTTTAGACAAGATAGACATATACATGAAGTTTAAACATGAAAACATGACCAAAAATAAGAATACAAGTCAAAATGTATGAATCATCAAAACTAGGCTATACTAGTACATCTAATGGGTACAAATGAGCGTTTAGGCACAAACATATAATAATCAATTTGTGGCTCACTAGTTGTACAAGTATATATCTAAGTTTTAATGAAAACTAACATCTAAACATGTAATCAAAACATGAAGCACAGAAATCAAAACAAAACTCATATGATCATTATGTAAATGCACATGCATTAGATCTATGATATACACAATAGCTAAATACATGTGAGAACACAAAATATGGGTCTATATAAACATGGGTGATCTCAAATACTAATCATGCATATCACAAGTCTAATAATCATGACATTTAACATACTAATCTTGAAACATCAAAATATGCTAAAATCAATAATGAAAGCATGTAAACATAAATGGGAGTTAGAGATCGTTACCAAAAATCATGAGGGCAAATCTCTAGGCTCCAAACCAAGGTGGTCCTCCCACCAAACTCCCCTTGAAAGTGATGCATCCAAATTGTCATCTTTAATCTCGGAACCCATCCACCTCAAGGCACCATCACTCTCACGTTAAGTGAGAGCCCACACCTACATCAAATAAAATAGGAGTGGTCTTTGGTACCCATACTCTTTTAGGTCCATGGGGGTTAGCACCTTTCCTAACCCAAACAAATTTATTTGCTAAATTAGAATCATGTATCCTATCATAACAAAATTTAGTAAGGTGGTCCTTACTGAAAAACACCTAGAGGGGAGGGGGTGAATAGGTGTAAATGCTAATCTAGAAACTAAATGCGGAAGCTAAAACAATTTTGCACAAACTTAATACAACCAACAAGTGTAGCCGAATTCCCCGTGAAGGGCTCTGGACTAACTCCTCTTGATTCCCCTAGATAAGGGTTGAGGTGCTATATGAAGCTCTTGTGGTTAAGTATAAGTGAGGCACACACACAAGCAAGCCAAGCATATAAGATGAAATAGCAATGTGAATTAATGCAAGGCACAAATGCAAGCAAGTATGAATGATATGGCAAAATGAATAATGTTATGCACAACACAAATAAAGAGAGAGAGTTAGAGAGACAATGGATCAAACGCAAACACAAAGATATGTTTCGAGGTTCGAGCCCCTAGCTCTATGTCCCCGCCTTAACCGAGAAGGATTTCTAATCCACTAAAGGAGTACCGAACTCCTCACTCAACCTTACAATACCACCGAGGCAATACAACCACAATCCACCTCTACCGAAGAGGGATAAGGCCCGTAGCCAACAACCAAACTCAATCACCTCTACCGAAGAGGGATACAAACCAATACCACTCCGACCAACCTCTACCAAAGAGGGATACACAAATACAAGGAGGGTTTACAACAGTGGTTAAAAGACCACAAACTTTCTTTTTCCACAAAACAAGATCCTAATAGAATAGGATAGAAGATAAGCTCAAGTGTGAAAAAACTAGGTGTTTGGAAAACAAAAACTCAAAGAAAACACTTGGGAAAACTCTTTGTAAATGATAGAATTGAAGAACAAAACAAATCTCCCAAATTTCTATTTTCTTTGATTTTCCCAAACCCTAAAACACAAAATCAATTTGGAAGTTAAAGGCCCAAAAACACTTTTGAAAACTTGTTTTAAACACTAGAGAAACTCTGGAATTTTTCTTGTCAAAAGTCTTGTCAAAATCCCCAAAGAGATGGGGTATTTATAGCCCAAACAGAAAACTAGCCGTTAGGCTGATCTGGCAGCCGACAGGCTTGCGGTCGACCGGCCGGTCGACCACCAACGGTCATAAATATGACTTGGGGCTTCCGGTCGACCGCCCGGCCGACCGCCCAGATACAGAGAGCAAAGCTCTCTGGTCCGGTCGACCGACCAGTCGACCGGCCCTGTGTCTGCCAAACGTGCACAAGGCTGTGCACGTCGGTCGACCGCAACGGTCGGCCGACCCTTGGTTCGGTCGACCGTTGCGGTCGACCGACCTGGCCTGTCAGCCACAGTCTGGGTCAGAAACTGGGTTAGAAAAAACATGTTAAAAATATTTTAATAAATCTTATAAAATATATAAAATCCCCAAAAATAGTTTTATCATTTTGCATTGATATATAAACATGTGATAAACATTTCAACTCAAATATCAAGCATATGAAACCATTTTTGTGTTTTAACATTTTTGTCAAAAACTAAAACATGTATTTTATCAAACTTGGATTTTTCAATAAGGAAATCTGATTTTTCCTAAACTCATAGAAATACAAAAACATGATACTTAAACACATTGAAGCATGTTGCATATGGACATAAGTCCAATATACATGAAACATATATATTATAGTTTTTGTCTTTAAATCCAAAAATATGTTTTGTTAAAAATACCAAAACATAAAACGTGTGTGTTGTGCACTTGAGCATATCAACTATACTAAACTTTACAAATGGATCTAAACACACTAAACTAAAACTAGGATACCTAAGTCTTCTTGACGATCTTCCATCTTCAAGTAGACTCGATCCCAAACGTGATCCACCGAGTGCAAAGGTATGATCTTGATTCTCGGGCACTGGAATCACCAAGTGAAAGCTTCCAAACTCCTCTTTTTGAAGTAATCACCAACTAATATCTTATTACATGATCTGAAACTAAAATCACAAGATTATTAGTAAACATAACTACATGAGTTAATCATCATCAAAACTAGAGAGGAAGGCCTCCGGGCCAACAATCTCCCCCTTTTTGATGATGACAAAACTCATGGAGTTATATATGCATGGATTAAAGTTAAGCTTCAAAGAAGCTCCCCCTTAACTCATGCATAAAACAAATAAACAATAAATATGCAATGAATGTACAATGCAAAAACAATAAAAGGTTCTAGATACCCAATGAAATGTTCAAAAATAAAACATGCTCTTGATACCAATTAAAATTAAATTAAATTAAACTTAATATATGCAAAATATAAATATGCATATATAAAACTCAAACAAACTCAAAATCTTTCTCCCCCTTTTTTTCAATCATCAATATAGGGGTAAACAATCAAAACAAAACAAAATCTTCTCCCCCTTTTTACTACAAAGAAACAATCATCAACAAAGGGGTAAAAGCAAAAACTAAATCAATAAATTTTTCTCCCCCTTTTTGTTCAAAACAATGAATCAACAAAAGGGTTAATAAAAACAATGTTCTCCCCCTTTTTGTCTAAAAACAAAAACAAAAACCAAATAAGGGTGACAATCAATTAAGGTACCAATTGAAAATATGTTAAGGTAGCATCTTGATACCAATTGAAAGTAAACATAGATCAATCAACAAATGGTATATGCGATTTACATTCATAAAGAGGAAGATGTGAAGCTTCCCTACATAGATACATTACATGAAGGAGGGATGACAAGACCTAATTCACATAACGTACACTATGCAATGCATAAGAGGAGATGTGAAGCTCCCCCTACACACGTGTACCACATAAAGAAGAGATGTCAAGCTCCTCAATACAAGATACACTCAACATGAATCTATATGTAGAAGAGATGTTAAGCTCTCCTTGCATATAGGCAATACAAATCAAAACTTTTGTATTTATCTTTAAACAAAATTTTGAGATACCAATTTTAAAACATTCAAATAAACATCTTGATATCAAAAGAGAGTATTTTTTTTTTAAGTATATGATATCAATTTAAACTTTTTATTTTCTATCATAAAGCAAGGGAGTGGAAATACAACTACCAATTGAAATATGAAAATCGAATTTTCTCCCCCTTTATGAAGTACCAACAAAAACAATGCGTAGGCTTGAAATAAGATACCAATTGAAAAATTGAATCAATTGAAACAAAGTTAAAACTCAAGGTGTTGGGTTATGCTAAAGCTTGAGTAAACAAAAACTAACATTTGTGATATTTTTGAACACAAATAAAACATATATATGTATGAAAGATTAGATACCAATCGAAATTGATACTATTTGAAGTGAAAGCATACATACATACAAACATATATGAGTATACAAGAAAGGTCAAAATTGATACTAATTGAAAGAATCTAATGATACCAATTGAAACAAATTAATATCAAATGTATATCTCATATAACCTATCCTCCCAATCATGTTCAAGTTTAAAATGATTTTCAATATAAAGCATACATGAGCATGATCGCCCATCCATTTTTCTTTGATTTTCCCAAACCCTAAAACACAAAACCAATTTGGAAGTTAAAGGCCCAAAAATACTTTTGAAAACTTGTTTTAAACACTAGAGAAACTCTGGAATTTTTCTTGTCAAAAGTCTTGTCAAAATCCCCAAAGAGATGGGGTATTTATAGCCCAAACAGAAAACTAGCCGTTAGGCTGATCTGGCAGCCTGACAGGCTTGCGGTCGACCGGCCGGTCGACCGCCAACGATCATAAATATGACCGTTGGGGCTTCCGGTCGACCACCCGGCCGACCGCCAGATACAGAGAGCAAAGCTCTCTGGTCCGGTCGACCGGCCTGTGTTTGCCAAACGTGCACAAGGCTGTGCACGTCGGTCGACTGCAATGGTCGGCCGGCCCTTGGTTCGGTCGACCATTGCGGTCGACCGACCTGGCCTGTCAGCCACAGTCTGGGTCAAAAACTGGGTCAGAAAAAACATGTTAAAATATTTTAATAAATCTTATAAAATATATAAAAATCCCCAAAAATAGTTTTATCATTTTACATTGATATATAAACATGTGATAAATATTTCAACTCAAATATCAAGCATATGAAACCATTTTTGTGTTTTAACATTTTTGTCAAAAACCAAAACATGTATTTTATCAAACTTGGATTTTTCAATAAGGAAATCTGATTTTTCCTAAACTCATAGAAATACAAAAACATGATACTTAAACACATTGAAGCATGTTGCATATGGACATAAGTCTAATATACATGAAACATATATATCATAGTTTTTGTCTTTAAATCCAAAAATATGTTTTGTTAAAAATACCAAAACATAAAACGTGTGTGTTGTGCACTTGAGCATATCAACTATACTAAGCTTTACAAATGGATCTAAACACACTAAACTAAAACTAGGATACCTAAGTCTTCTTGACGATCTTCCATCTTCAAGTAGACTCGATCCCAAACGTGATCCACCGAGTGCAAAGGTATGATCTTGATTCTCGGGCACTGGAATCACCAAGTGAAAGCTTCCAAACTCCTCTTTTTGAAGCAATCACCAACTAATATCTTGTTACATGATCTGAAACTAAAATCACAAGATTATTAGTAAACATAACTACATGAGTTAATCATCATCAAAACTAGAGAGGAAGGCCTCCGGGCCAACACTTACATCCACAATGTGTACAAGAGTACACATGAGCATACAATGTGTGATGAGTGTGAACGTGAGGAGCATGTGTACGCCGTGTATGGTGTGCATGCATAGATGGAACTTGTTTTTTTTGAAACATGGATTCCAATCGTGAGTAGTTCAAAGCACATTGGCTCAAAATGGAGCCCAAACATTCAACACTCTTCTTTAACATGGATATATCATTTTCAATTATAGAAGAGGTGCATGCAATAGATACACTAGGTGGTGAAACTATACTAGCATGGCAAACATGTGTATCAATATCAATTTTTAAAGATTTATTTTCATTTAAGCAAACTTTTAAATCTTTTGAAATCAAATCAATTTTGTTTTTCAAAGAATTATTTTCTTTTAACACAAAATCAAGTTTTGAAGACAATATCTCATTTTTCTTCAAAACAACATTGCAATCATTTTCATTTTTCAAAATCTTGTTTTCATTTAGGGCAAGATCAAGTTTAGATTTCAATGAATCCTTTTCATTAGAAATCTCAAGCTTCTCTTACAAAGACAACTCAAGTTTTGAAAATAAATCTTTATTCTCTTCTTTTAAATCAAAACTCTTCTTTTTCAAAAGATAATATTTTTCTAACAATTTTTCACAAACAATTGATAGTTCTTCATTTAAAGTATTGGCATCAATATAATCATTACTAGAAGAACTAGCATCATCATCATCTAATTGAGTTTCTGAGTTTACCTCAAGGGAGTCATTCCCTTGGACCATGTAGCAATGTTGCTCGGATTCTCCACTAGATTCATTCTCCATAATGGTTGGCGTTTGAAGTTTGGAGGAGGTCAACGTGTTCCACACTGTAAAGGCGGAATCACAGTTAGAAACCAACATAAGATATTCTTTGTTAAGCGTGCTTCTAAGTGCCTTTAGACCTTGTGCATTGGCCTCTATATGCTTGCTATTACCAAGATAGGATTTCTTGGTAGCGGTAAGGAAAACATGCAAACCTAGGGTTTTTAGGTACATGGACATCTTAGCCTTCTAAACAACAATGTTGGAAGTATCAAACATAGGAGGGGTCATATAGTCCATGAGTGTGTGTGTACGCGCACGAAAAAGAGGATTCGGTTGCAAAATTCTTTTGATTGGATAGAAGATTACAACAGATCAGTATTCGACTACAAGGGAGGGAGGATGTTGAGTCTTGAATCCCCCCTTTGTTTAAGGCTGGGTTCTTAAGTGGCGGTGGAGAGTGAATCTTGTTCTCCGTTGACCGGGTGAACGTTGAGATCTTCCGGGGCTCTTCTCTTTGGGTGGTTGACAGAGTAACACAGCTCTGTCGACCAAAACTCTCAAAGAGATTGTCGGCAAAGACTAACTTGAGCACAGCAAGCTAGCTGAAGAGTTGGACTCTCTTTCTCTGTCTCTCCTTTCTAATCGACTGACCCCTTCTCAATAGCAACGGGGCTATTTATAGAGGTTTCAGGGGCGTACGTGCCTCCTAAAAACACTCCATAATGGGGGCTAACTTTCCCCGTTATGTGGGCCGTGATTGACCCTATAACCGGGACGGTTACAACTGAGACGCGGGTGTCAACCCACGCGCCTTGGAGCTGCTGAGACGCGGGTTTCGACCCTCGCGCCTTGGTGCTGCTGAGACGCGGGTTTCGACCCACGCGCCTTGGTGCTGCTGAGACGCGGGTTTCGACCCACGCGCCTTGGTGCGGCTGAGACTCGTCTGTCGAGCCTCACTCCTTGATGCTGAGACGCGGGTTTGAACCCTCGCGCCTTGGTGTTAAGACGCGGCTGTTGACCCTCGCGCCTTGGTGCTGAGACGCGTCTGTCGAGCCTCACGCCTTGATGCTGAGACGCAGGTTTGAACCCTCGCGCCTTGGTGTTGAGACGCGGCCAAAATTAGCTTTGCATCTAGAGCTTGGAATTCTGCTTTTCAATGGCTTGTCTCTTAGTGATTTTTAGACAGCCTACAGAACCCCCTCCAAAGTTTTCGACATTCCGCAATTAAGTGGGACGGATTTCGAAATACTTTGGACTCTAGCTGAGCTCACCCTTATGACTGGACTGTCAATGCTCCGGGTTTGATCTTATCTGGAGTATGGTCTTCGTGAGTGTACTGTGGAACTCTTTGAAGCCACCAAAGTTGATCGTGTTGAGTGTCTAGATGCACAGTCTAAACCTCCCCGATTGCTTTAAGTCTGTCGTGGGTGCACTTTAAGCCAGGAGTGGACGATCGTCTGCTTGTGCCAGTGTACTGTTGAACCGATTTGCAGAAGCAAGGACTGAACGCCAGTTCTTTTGGAACGCAGGGATGCGACTTTCATAGGGTGCATCTTTTGGGATAAAAACGCGACTATTATTCCATAAGGTAGACGTGATTTTTGTCTGGGTTTGAAGGATGCGAACTTCGGAGAAACGCATCTTTTTGGAGTGAAGCCATGACTTTTTGGACACAACTATGGCCGTGCTGAAGGGATGCGTCCATTGAAGAGGCGCGACTGTTGAGTGCGAATCCGTGCCATGCCATGAGTGCACTGCCACGTGTCCTGTGGAGCCGACGGGACACCTTCTTTTTGGCGTGTGAACTTCATGCTGCATTAAATGCACTGTCCACGCGTCAGGCAGTGATTCGACGTCGAGCCAAGCGCCGCGTATCTTTGCGAATCGCCGTGCCTATAAATGGCAACAGTCGTTGAGAGAGAGTCATCATTTAGTCTCCCCTTCGTCTACGAGCGCCTTTGTTAGGGTTTGAGAAAAGGGTTTTTTTGTTCTCTCTTCTTCCATCTAACATCAGATTTTTGATTCGCAATGGCGCCCAAGGCTAAGCAAACTGCTTCGTCTTCAAAGGCGATTGTCGCCGAGACTCAAAGGGGCGCTTCCTCCATGCAGGAAGCCCCTATTTCAGGTATAAAGCCATCGGACTTGACTTTCACCATTAAAAGGGTTTATAGAGTTCTTTTGAACTCTTGGATTCCTCTTCTAAACTTGACCCGCCAACGCGGGCTCGAGCCCATGTTTGATCTTCAAACGCGGCTCTTGAGTCGATAAATAAGGTGCAGGTTTGATGACCCTTGCTGCTTTTATCTGCTCGAATCTGCGTCTGCTTGTTGAACACAGGGCCCCAGTAAACCTTGCGTTTCGGATCCAGCACTTAGAATGTTTCCAAGTATGAAAGATTCGGACGCAGATTTCTTATGATTCTTGCGTCCTGTGAAATCAGACGCTGGTCCTCATGAATCTTGCGTCTGAGCCCAAGTACTTAAAGAATTTTCATAAGTCTTGGATTTTCAAAACGCGGGCTCCATGCAAGCCTTGCAACCTTCGGGTCTGGATGCAGATTTTGATGGTTTCCGCGCCTGAGTTTACTTCTGCGTTCGAGTTGTGGACACTTAATCATTTCCCTTCAGGTTTCTGATCAAATGGCGTTTTCTTTCTGTAGTGCGATATTCCGCCGATCCTCTCTCCAAAAAGTGTCACTTCGGGCACGTAGGTGGTGCTGACCGCAACTTAACCTTCGTGTTACAAAGGACTGCTCCTGTGACTGCTGATAAGCCGAAGGGGCGAAGGGAGAGGCTCTCCAAAGTCGACATGGCGACACTCCGGGAACTTATGACTGATGCAGAATTTAAGACGGATTCGCGCATTCCATTGAAGAAACCCGTCTTTTTCTTTGGCGACAATATTGGCGAGGGTGGTTACGTCTTGCATGATGGCGACTACAAGTGGCTTCGCCAGGTAGGGGATAGGAAATTCTTTCTTCCAAATATGGAGAGAATGTATCCCCTATCCTACCTTCAGCACATGTCTGTTCCTCGCGCAATGGAATGGGATCTTGCCCGGTCTGTTCCCAGTGTCTCTCTTGGCATACTGGGCGCCAGGAAGGTGCACTCGGGTGGACACGGGAAGGAGATCTTTGGTTTGTTTCCTGGATTATTCAGGTCCGATTACCCAGTAGGAGAAACCCCTCAGCTCAGCACTACCTTTATTAATCAATTCATGAAGGTAGGGGTGATTTTCCCACTGACTTCCGCCCGCTCGGGTGGGTTCATTCCACTGACAAGTACTGGTGGGGCAAGATGGTGAGCTTTGTCCTCGCTGAACTTGGAGGTCTGTTGGACCAGGTGGGACTGTACCAAGCGGTCAGGGCTGTACAATATGGCATCCCACAGAATTTCCAAAATTTATTTAGGATCCTGGAGCACTACGACCCTTCGACGGGGACGTTCTTCACCCCGGTTGGAGAAATGGGGCTTGCCCTGCACGAGTTATATGAAGTCTCGGGATTGGTAATGGGAGATGCTCCTTATGAGGAATACGTTCCCACCTCTGAGGAGCTTCATCTCTTGAAGAAAGAGTGCCCTCGTGTATATGAGACCTACTGGGAGGTGCTGTGTCATTTCCACATCTGTAGTCAAATAACTTCCTGGAGGGCTAGAGGAGTTAAGCAGCTGTCTTGGGCGAGCTACTTATTTAATGGCATCACTGAGAAAGATCACTCAGTGACCAGTCTGGCTCCCAGCTCTGACGAAGAAATCGCCGAGAGGATCGATGCCTCTGTGAGTTCTTATACCACAGAGTCAAACGAAGACACTTTCAAACCTGACACGGTTTTCAAAAGTTTCCATCACCAGGCCCAGATTCCCATTTCTAACCGGGCACTGCTGGCGGGTTTTCTCATGCTATGGTTGAAGCGCTGTGTAGTGCCGACACTGCCGCATGAGGTGATTATCGCCGACGTGGTATATCCGGCGGTGCTGCTGGCCTATGGTAGGTCCATAGCTCTCCTTCCGGCAATGGTGGCCGGTATCCAAAGCGGGTTGCGGGCCCTGACTCACAGCCTGTGCAGGGTGGAGGCCATTGTCGACTCCCAAGGTAAACCGGAGGTCGATTCAGAGGGAAGGCCGAGAGTGAAGACCCCTAACCCTCGGATCGAGCTTCCCTACACGTACTTAATGGCTTGGTACGTGATGCACTGCCCCTCACTGATGACGCCAGTGTCTCGATGCGAAGGGTTTGTCCCTTTTGTGCAGCGGCTGGAGAGTTCGAGCTGGTGCAACAACTATATGTTCTACGTTCGGAAGTGTATTCTGAACGCTTCAAATTATCATCTCAACCATTGCTTCCCCGAGATTACAGATGCTGCTTACGGGGATAAGTTTGCCGATATTGTAGGTCCGGACGACTTCACGAGGCTCCATCGGGAGTCTTCTGGTGGCTTATCAATATCAGGCCCGGGTATCTGCTCTTCCGGCAAGGGAATTCGTGTACGATTGAGCCTTATATGCCGAATCGTTTCGCCTGACAGTTCGGCTATGACCAACTATATGTCGGTAACCCTAACGCTCAGCTTGCCTTCAGTGGAAATCTGTTTGAAGGTGCTCGGGCTTGGTATTACAGCGTAGCTGGGGGGACACAGGCTCTTTTCCGTTTACCTCATAAGACGCCGAACTGCTATGCAAGCCTTAGCTTCTGCACCTGGTATTTCCAGGCTAGCAAGATGCCTGGCTACTCAATGGAGCGTTCATGCATTAAAAGCATTAATGCGTCCTATGAGGAGAAGGTGGCGTCCAACAAGCGCTCGCGAGGCCTTGATGAATATCAGGCGGCTCAGAGGGAGGCCAGAGGGGAGCCGAGAGCAGTAGTATCCAGGGAGCAGTCTGCCAGAAGGCGTCGACAGACGGTGCAAAAACGTCCTCATGGCGTTACTCTCCAAGCTGAGCCTTCTTCTACTTCCACGGCTGAGCCTGCCCCGAAGAGGGCCAGGAAAGACTTGGCGGCTGAAGAGGTCGTCCCCTCTGGCATCGAAGAGCAGAGGGCAGAAGAGGAGGAGGAAGATGATGCCCCCTTATTCGTACTCATGGATTGCGCAGCAAGGGCCCCGTAATTTTAGAAGAAGGAGAGCTTGCCGATGAGCCCGTGGCAACTGATGAGGCTGAGCGACTTGAGGCTGACCTGGTGGGAAGGAGTGATGTTAAGATTCCAGGGGTCTCAACTCAACCCGGGTCTTCTTCGGCTTATGATAGGAGAGATGAGGCACAACAGCCTGGGTCTCCTGTCGTATTGATGCCCAGCTCGAGGGTAGTTGATCCCAGTCCCACTACTGGGGTATTTACTGGCAAGGCCTCAATTGCCAAGGCTTCTCGCGTTGAACTATCGTCTTCATCATCCGGAGAGGATGAATGCGATTCAGGCGATGAAGTCGATTTTGGCGATGAACCCGCTCTTCCAGATCCGAGCAAATTCTCACATATCTCGGAGGAAGAAATATACGGGTGTGATCCGGCGATGGCGTTATCACAAGCGGCAACTGCTCCTGCTGAAGGTGCTCTTATCGTCTTGTTGACCCGGTTTCCTTTTTTAACTAGGGAAAAGGTTCTGACATTCTCCCTTTATGCTGCAGGGTTGGCCGCGAACAGCGAGGCTGCGACTTCCTCCCATATCGAGGAAATGATACAAGAGCTAGCCCAGCAGGAGGGTGTTGAGGCTCCTGCTATTGAGATGCCTCAAGAGAGGGCAATTATTGAGGTCGGGGAGACCTCAATCTTGCAAGATTTGCCCAGAGATCTACCGTCTTTGGACCCTCGGCTTGGTAAGGAAATATTGATGCTTTGAATATTTTTCTTTTATTGTCATGACTGACGTTCTGGTGTTTTGCAGAGAGTGCTGAGGAAGCTCAGGCAGAGGACTTAGCAGTCAACATCGACTCAGCAGAGGCAGCCAGCGTTGAGCCCGCAGGTAGTACAATTCAACCCTCGACTAAGGGTTCCGGAGAAGCCAGGTTCGCTGCTACTTCAGTCGCCGTGGAGGCTGCTATGACGGTAACCGCCCCGGAAGCGCCGGTGACCATCTCAGCTTCTGTCGCGCCTGTTGTTGACCCTACTCCTGCACAGGATGAGTTGATTCCCATCCCTCGCCCTATGATAGAAAGGGGATCTGGGAGCACATCAGCGGAATTCTCCTCGGCCGAAGATATCATGGAAGAACTGACACGTCAAATGGTGCAGCAGTTCTTTGCTTCCATGCGATCGTGTATTGATCTCATCCTCTCTCGGGGCAGTTCTTTTGAATTTGCCCGAATGCTTCTTGAGAATTTGATCGAAAACATCGGTCATACTGGAGGTCCTTCACAGGCTAGGGCGTGTCTACTGTTGGTGGAGCAGTTGGGGAGTGATCTGAAAGAGCTTAAGTCTTTGGAGGACGTCGGTTCAGTTCACGAGGCCCGGGCAACTTTGACTAGGCTTCTCGCTGCTCAAGAACAGGAGCGGAAGGAGATGGAGGAACAAATAGCCGAAGAGACTCAGCATCTCCAACATTTCCAGGCGGACCGTCAAAAGCTGATTGGCGATTCAAGGGAATCTGAACTCGTCATGCAGAGCGCGGAGCAGGTTATCATCAATGCTCGGGCTACCATAGCCAAAGCAGAAGCCTTGATTGCAATCAATGAGCAGAAGCTTGCCACTACCAGGAAGAAGCTAGAAGGGCTGGAGGCTGCCAAGATGCAGGTTGAAGAAAACCTCTCCACTCACTCCTCCAGGTTGGAATCCCTACGAGCGCAGCTGGCTGCGAGGAGATTTTTGTCCGAGGAGGAGCTACGGGCTCAGGCTCTCATGGAAGCTGAGAAGGCGCGTCAACATGAGATGCATCACCTCAGAGAACAAATCCGTTCTTTGGCGAACCAGGATTTTTAGCCTTTTCCTTCTTTTACTTTTGTAAAGAAAAGGACACCCAAGAGTGTTTGTATTTAATTTTACCATTTTTGAATAATAAAAGTCTTTGAAATTTTTTTTTCATTGCCCCGCTGTAGATGAATCCAACCTCTCAATTGCAGTCTTTGGTTGTGCTCTCTGACTAACTGTGAATAACAAACTTAGGTAGAACTAAGTTCTTTTGATGGGACACGGCGCCGTTCCAAAGAGAGGCGCGGTTCTGAGGAACACGCGGTTCAAGTTGACGCGAAAGACGCAGCTTTGAGTGTGACTCACTGGCCGCAGTCCTTAACTTTTCCAGGCGCAGGGATCAGGATGCATCAAGAATGTGGTCTTACGCTCCTTAAAACCGCGCAGACATAAAAGAGGACGCGACGCTGGGTCTTTGACCCTGTGCAAACCCATCATCATCTCGCCATGTCGACGCAGCTCCAAGATACCTGTGACTGCCATGGGCTTTCTCTTATCGAAAGCACCAGTCTCAGAACACTGCTTTATGTGATTTCCAACCGTAACTCCCGGACTGGGTTCCTTTTGCTAATGGACGTAGCTTTGAATCACTCTTAAGAGATGCAGAGGGTCTTTGAACGCGGCTCTCATGCCTGCGTTTTGGTGTAACTTCCCAGGCGTTACATGCAGCCTGTCATAAAGATTTTATTGGATCTTTAAACGTCAAATCGTTGTTGACGACTGGGGACTCGCACCATTCGATGTAAGCGACCGTCCACGCGTCGGCTTTCCATTGGCTTGGGTGTTAATGCCTTTTAATGCCAAACCGGCGCTGGCGGTTGGAGATCTGCGTCTTCGACGCTTCCCGAAGCGACGCTCCACGCGTCAGCCTTCCATTGGACTTTGACACTCGTGCGGTCATTAAGGCCGACGGTTCTGATTAGTGAGCCATTAATTATAGGCTTTGTAGCTTGCCTATAAATAGGGCTTACCCCCCTTCCTTTAGCAGTCCCATACTTGGACTATTTTCTTTTAAAAGCGAGTGCTCTGAGAGACTCCATCTTCTCCCTTCAAGGACTTTACCAGGGGCTTGCCTCCATGGACGAAGATGACCCAGAGCTTTCATGCTTCTGTTTGGTCTCTTCAGAAGATTACCACTGTCAAGTGATTTCAATAACAGAAAGCGTCTCCTTGAGCACCTTTTATGTCCGCGCTTCGATGCAGAGAGTTCAACTCTTAATAGAGGCCTCTGCGGGTACGCCTTCTCGGTTTGTCGTGACATTTTTAACCCAACTAAGTTTGAATTTTGATATCTCTTAAAGAGATTCATCATCTGGATTTTCTTCTGAAGTCTTAGTTGGTGCATTCCTCTTTTGGAAGTTGCGCCATTTGACTTAAACTTCTCTGGACGCGAGTATAGTAGATCTAGGTACCTGGCCGCAGGTTTTGCACATAGAGCTCGCGTCTTGAGGCTGTCGACTTAGGAGAATTTCAACTCAGACTGGAGGTCTCAGTCCTGAATCTTGCAACTCCTGTTCATCCAACAGGGAGACGGCAATTTTCGCGTCTGATTCTCTTTGCGTCTTGCATTTTAGACATGGGTGTGGAACTAGATCGTGTTCAAATTCCGTGTATATCACAGCTTTGATTCGCGTCTGTTTCTGCCTCCACAGAAGTTTGGCTCTCTGCGTGGGTCATTCCTGCGTCTGCAGTTTTCCGCTATAGCTGCGTCTGTCACTTAGTTTTTCTTGTTGAAATATACTAAGTTTCAGATCTTCTAACATTTGCTTTTTGCAGGTAGGCTTAATCATCCCTTTTCATGTTCGCTGGGCCTTTGGGAGAATATATCGGCCAGCGAACTTGGTCGATGATCGACCACAGGAGAAGAAGTCATGGCTCCTGTCTTCGGGAGACGGGGATCGGACCCTTGCCAAGATCTCTTTGGATTCAATGCACCAGTCATGCTTCTTGGCTGGCATGGTCAGAGTGAGGATGGCGGTGGATATAGTGGTGGGTATGGTCTTGGATTCTCCCTTCACCTACCCCAGAAGTGACATCGATGAAAACTCCGTACTCATTGGATGACTTTCTGGTGGTGGAGATGTTCATCAACGAAGGATCATACCCCGTCGCTTCGGATGGTCAGGTAGAATCAGAAGATTCTGCTGCCTTTCGACCTCAAGAAACACCATTGTTCTCGGACAATCAGAGGCTTCTTCGATGTTTACATCATGCATCATGGTGCAACCAGCTTCCGATCGTCGCCACAGTGTTCAATCCTACTTTGGCGCCCTTCCAAACATCTTGTACTTGGAGTTGTGAGCAGCTTCAAGGAGTGAGTGCAACCTTTGAGAGAGAAAGGGACTTCTTTGTACTCCTTTATCTGTAACACTCAATCTTATTGTGTAAGAGAGCGTTTTGTATCACTTCCATATGCCTGGATATAAATAGAAGCGACACATTTCTTTTTGTCTTCTTCTATTGTCTTGACTCCCTTTTTGTATTGAAAGTCAGACGAATAGAAGTAAAGAACCTTTGACATGTCAAAATTATGATGATAATCTTAACGAGTCAAATTTTGTGGAGAAAAGATCCTATTTCAGGAACCCCACAATGCTGTCAGAGGTGTAATATTAACTTGACAAGGATAAAATGATTTTTGGTGGACCTGCCTCTTTATAAAAGAAAGTGACAGGTTGAATTGGTACCCCCAGGGAAGATGAGCTTTTATCAAAGGTTTAAGCTCAACTGGAGAGTTGATGAAAACACTGTTAACGGTGTAATGTTTAACCTAACAATGTTTTTTTTCCTTTTTAAGTAGACTTGTTGTTCTGTTGGGGAGAATAACAAGTGAGACTAGGCTCGCGGGGAGTCTAGGAAAGTCTTTTCCGTTAGAGGTGTGATATTAACTTAACGGGTTGAATGTAGTCTTATCAGAAGTGTAATGTTAACTTGACAAGGATGTGAGCCAGAGGTGTGATATTAACTTGACTCGAAAGCTTTTCAGTTTTGTTTGGGAAAACCGAAAGTGTCACTGTCATAGGTGTGATGTTTAACTTGACAGTGAGGGTAATGCTAGAGGTGTAATTTTGAACTTAGCATCGTTCATTTCAGCTTCGATCCGGAAGTCTGAAGAAAGGTAACTGTCAGAGGTTTAATATTGAACTTGGCAGCAACTTGATTACTGTTAGAAGTGTATGTTAACTTGAACAGTAATTTGTCAGAGGTGTGGTATTAACTTGACAGAAATTGATTTGCGATATGAGCAATTTGAGGACCCGTCATTCTATTGATGAGAATTGACAAGTGAATTTTGAAGTGCCAGAGGTGTAGTGTTAACTTGGCAAATTTGAAAGTTTGTTACTCCATGTAGAGTTGACAAGCAAAGTTTGTACTCGACAAGAGGTATTGAAAATTTTCATTACCAGAGGTATAGTGTTAACTTGGTAATGATTGTATTTTGTAGACCTATCATTCTGAGGATGAGAATTGGTAAGGGATTTTGGAGGGAGAGTGGAGTCAAGTCCACTTAAGATTTTTAGCAAACCCTCAGCTATCAACGGATTTGAGGTGCCTTTACCAACTACCGTTTGAGTTGGGCTAGCCATGCTATTCCCCTCAGTATGATGAGTTGTCGAAGACTTATGTTGGGCTTAGAAGCCAACATTTTTCTCTATCCTTAGCCGTTGAAGGCGTCGGATGTTAATGAAGATGGGAACATTAGAACCCAGGATTTTTAGCAAACCCTCAGCTGTCAACGGATTTGAGGTGCCTTTACCAACTACCATTTGAGTTGGGCTAGCCATGCTATTCCTCTTAGCATGATGAGTTGTCGAAGACTTATGTTGGGCTTAGAAGCCAACATTTTCCTCTATCCTTAGCCATTGAAGGTGTTGGATCAAATAAAGAAGCTCTTCTCGTTTTGATCAGAGGTGTACTTTTAACTTGATTAGCAGAAGAATACTATTAAGGATAGTACCTCTTCAGAAATCTGCCATTGATCGGCATCATGAGTGTATCGCCATTTGAAGTTATGAGGCGATACGATCCATTTGAGTAAACTGACTCTACTACGAATGGTCCTTCCCATTTGGGTTGGAATTTTCCTTTTGTCTTGTGCGTCATCACCATGGGTCTTCTGACGGCTAAGACAAGGTCGCCTTTCTTGAAAGTTCGCACTTTAAGTTTCTTGTTGAAGGCTCTGGTGATTCGAGCTTGGTAAAGCTCGATTTGTTGTTGGGCCTACAGACGCTTATCGTCTAAGGCCTCCAATTCCTGGAGTCGCTGTCGATGCTTCTCCTCTGTTGTCATCTCCGCTGTCAAGGCGACGCGTAGAGATAGAATTTGAATTTCCAGTGAAAGCACAGCTTCACACCCGTATACCAAAGAGAATGGCGTAGCTTTAGTTGGGGTTCGAACAGTTGTGCGATAAGCCCATAAACATTCACCCAGCTTGTCGTCCCAGTCACGT
Source organism: Agave tequilana (assembly GCA_038442645.1). Classification (NCBI taxonomy): domain Eukaryota; kingdom Viridiplantae; phylum Streptophyta; class Magnoliopsida; order Asparagales; family Asparagaceae; genus Agave; species Agave tequilana. The sequence goes on from JAVJIF010004246.1 coordinate 23,786, forward strand.
TGACTTTTCAAGACGAATTTCTTGAGAAGCTTGCCAATGGTCTTGTTGAAGGCTTCTGCGAGACCATTAGCGGCGGGGTAGTATGCCGTTGAGGACACACTCTGGATTCTGAACTTAGCGCAGAATCTCTGAAAGCCTGGCTGATGAACTGGGGCCCATTGTCGTGGACAATTCGTCGAGGTACCCCAAAACGGTAAATGACGTGATGTTTCACGAACTTGATCACATCAGATGACTTCACCTCCTTCAAAGGAACGGCCTCAGCCCATTTGGAGAAGTAATCGGTTATTGTCAAAATAAACCGATGTCCTTTTGATGACGGCGGGCTGATAGGGCCAACTACATCCATCCCCCACATTTCAAATGGCCAGGTAGAGGTTGTAGAGTGAAGGTACCCTGGTGCTTGATGGATGAAATCGCCATGTACTTGGCAGGCGTGACATCTTTTGGCATAAGTGATGGCGTCAGCGATCATCTTAGGCCAATAATATCCCAGCCTTTGGAGTCGGTATGCAAGTTTTAGGCCAGGTTGATGGGCTCCACACATACCGTCATGGGCTTCTTTTAATATTTCCTGTGCCTCCTTTGGTGAAAGGCAGCGGAGCAAGATCCCGTTATGCGATCGACGATACAATGTTCGCGTGATCGCATTATAGTAGAATTTGGGGGCTTTCCTTCGAATGGCAGCCGCTTCTTTGGTGTCCTCAGGCAAGATGCCATTGTAGGCTGTCCAAAAGTTACTGGAGGACAAGCCATTGAAAAGCAAAGTTTCAAGCTCTAGACGCGAGGGACTATCACCCGCGTCTCAGCATCAAGGCGCGTTGACTCGACACCCGCGTCTCAGCATCAAGGCGCGTTGGCTCGACACCCGCGTCTCAGCATCAAGGCGTGTTGGCTCGACACCCGCGTCTCAGCATCAAGGCGCGTTGACTCGACACCCGCGTCTCAGCATCAAGGCGCGTTGGCTCGACACCTGCGTCTCAGCATCAAGGCGCGTTGGCTCGACACCCGCGTCTCAGCATCAAGGCGCGTCGGCCTGACACCCGCGTCTCAGCCTCAAGACGTAAAGGTCTAAAACCCGCGTCTCAGTTATAACCGCCTTGGTTAAGGGACCAATCACTGCCTACACCTAAGGGAAATCAGCCCCCATCGTGGCGTGTCTTTAGCAGGCACGTGGGTTAGTTACCGCCCATGTAGCGGGGAAGTTGGCCCTCATTGTGGAGCGTTTTTAGGGGGCACGTTCACCCCTGGTACCTATATAAATAGCCCTGTTTGCTATGAAGACGGGAGGGGAGGAGATCAGAGAATCAATCGGACGAAGAGAGACAGAGGGCGACACAGAGAGAAAAGAAGCAGATCAACTCTTCAGCAAGTTCGCTGCGTACGAGCTAGCTTTCGCCTACCTTCTCTTTTAGAGTTTTGGTAGACAGAGCTGTGTCACTCTTTCTACCGGCCGAAGAGGAGATCCCAGAAGGACGGTCATCTGGTCAACGGAGAACAAGATTCACTCTCCACCGCCACACGAAGAACCCAGCTTTAAACAAAGGGGGAATTCAAGATTCAATATTCTCCCTCCCTTGTAACCGGAAGGAACAGTTTTTGTTGTAATCCTTTTCATTTGATTCAAGGAAAACTTTTACTGCAATTCTTGTCTTCTCCTTTTCCGGGTCATACAAGAGATGGCGACTCCGCTGGGTTTGTCACTGAGGAGCAAATAGTGGCGCAGGATGACGTCCACCATAAGGGGAAGATGGTCGAATCGCTCGTTGTCGTGTTCGACCAGGCGAAGTACGAAGAGTTTCTCTTCTCCGGCTCCAAGAGCCCAAAGACCCGCGTCTGCCACCGGGTCTCGACGGGGAATGGCCTCGAGGCCCGATCTGTGGCTTTCTCGAGCTCCCCTGCTGCCGACTGTGCCAAGCAAGGTACACGCGCCAACGCCTCTCAGAAGGCCCGCGTGGTCCCAGGCACATCTGCCTTCGCAACCAACCGCGTTGCACAGAACACCCGCGTCAGCGTCTCTCAGGAGACCCGCGTGGTGAGTATCCCTGGTTCTGCAGACCAGGAAGTTGTTGGTTTCTCTCCTCCTCCACGGCGCAACCGGAATGCTGAGCGGCGACAGAGGAGACGCGCGCGTCAGCTTCAAGTTGGAACCGTTGGTTGTCCGACTGAGGCTAAACGCGACATACAATCTGGCGCTTTGCCCGCGGCACGTCCAGTACGTGAAATCCGCGTTTGGCGGCCCAAATGTGTAACTCCTCAAGTTGAGTCCTCTGAAGACCAACTTACCAAACGCCAAGGCGAAGCTTCTGCGTCTCGTCAAACGCAAGAAGCACGCGCCCACAGGCGTGGGGCCCAGCAGCCCACTCTCTCTCACACGTCTCTGCCCGGACGCACTAGGCAGCAACGCGAGACTCGCGTCTCATCTCAACAGAGACGCCAGACGCGCATTCTACAGCCGCGACGCGAGAACCGCGTCCCTGAAGTCTGCGTCCATACTGCACAGCACATGGATACCTCCCGTCTTCGACGTTGCGAGGCTAGCCTCTTCAATCCCCCTCCTATGGATTTGAGGATTATTTGACGAAGAAAAGAAGTGTCAATCAGGCCACTTCGTCGTGTTGCTGCCAACGGCTCATCCATATGCTCTCTGAGTGCCGTTACGGATCAGGCATACATCAGCAGTCTTTAGTCAGACAGCTGACCCTGATTCCCCCGTCAGCTAAAAGAAGACGCTCCCACAGAAGGAGAACCTTCTCTGACGTTGAGTACCCGGAGCTCACTGCGAATATGACAAGCAGGAGCAAGGGAAAATAACTTGCAGTCAGCTCAGATGAGTCCGAGTCTGACTCTGAACCGGAAGGGGTGTATCGACACACTCGCACCCGGACGGGGGCCATTCACCCAATTGACTATAATGCCTTAGCCCACGGCGTTGAAGTGAACGATTCTCACTCCGCCGTAGCGGAATCTAGGGCTTCGAACTCTTCCATTGAGAAGGAGACCTCCGCTTACATGACAGACACTCCTGAGGAGACGGCTAGACGTTTAGAACAGATCCAGAAGGCGCAAATGGATATGATTCTTTCTCAGCAGGAATCTATCAACTCCCTCAAGCAGGCAATTGCACAGCTGCTCGAAGACAGGAGGAAATCTCCTCCTAAAAAGTCAAAGGGCAAAAGGAGAGAGGAGAAAGCTCATCTTCCGAACCTTCTGAGGAGACGCGGCGATCTGCTGCGGATTCGCCCAAATCCTCGTCGCAGGTAAAGGGCGACCAAGACCAGGGAAAGGCTCATGCTAAGAGAATGAGTCAATTGGAGCGACGCCTCGAGGCCCTTGCCAATCGCAAAGACCTCCAAGAAGTAGGAGTGGTCCGGCCCTATCCGGCTGAATGGGACTTAGTTCCATACCCTCCTAAGTTCAAGGCTCCAACCCTCCAAGCATTCGACGGAAAGGGGTCACCCAACAGCACATCTACTACTTCAAATCCCAAACTGGGAATGTAGTAGACAACGACGCTATCCTGGCGCGTCTGTTCATCGGCACCCTGAAAGGGTTGGCCTTTGAATGGTTCATGAAGCTCCCAGAAAGTTCTATCAAGAACTGGGGCGATCTGGAGAAGCTGTTCTTAACACGCTTCTTCGAAGATGACTCTGAAGTCACGATGCCCACCCTTTTGGATACCAAACAGCGGAAAGGGGAGTCCGTCAAATCTTTCGTGAAAAGATTTCGGAACATGGCACTCCGGTGTCCAAGCGGTATGACCCAGGCCACCCTGGTGGAAACATGCCGCCACAATCTCCAAACCTCACTCCTTGCTCAAATAGGAGTTGCTGAAAGCCGCACCTGGAAACAATTAGTCCAACAAGGTGAACAGGCTGAGGAGATCGTTGCCCGCGTCAGAGCGGAGGAAAGTAATCCTAGGCCGGAAAGGTCGACAAGGCGTGCGCCAGACACATCCCTCCAAAAAAGCGGAAGGATAATTTGGCAACGGAGACCAAATCTCCCGCCAAACCTCAATCAGGCAGGGCGAGTGGCTCTTCAAGTCAGCCTCGCGCCAACAAGCAATATTCCTTCAAGGAGGAACATGTCGATTCACTCTTCAAACTACTCAACAAGAGCAACCGACTGAAGCTCTCTGAAGCTAGGCGCCCCGAGGAAGTCGGCAAGACCGACAATCCCAACTACTGTCTATACCACAGAATGTTGGGACACCCTACCACAACGCAACTATCCGCATGGCCGAAGGATTTACAAGCTTCTACATCGATCATGTACCGCGCAGGCAAAATGCGCATGCAGATGCACTCGCATCCCTCGCGGCCTCCTTAGCTCTTCCAGCTGGAGCAATGGAGAAGGTATTCGTCTACAGCCACGACCTGTATTGCCCGAGAAATGCTCTCGAGGACTATCAGGAGTCAACGGGAGGTCGTCACCGCGAAGAAGCACTTGAAGCATCAACCGGTCCAGAGCTTAAAGACTGGCGATTCCCCTATATCGACTACGTCTTATACGACATCCTGCCTGAAGACACCAAAGAGGCGGCTGCCATTCGAAGGAAAGCCCCCAAATTCTATTATAATGCGATTACGCGAACATTGTATCGTCGATCGCATGACGGGATCTTGCTCCGGTGCCTCTCACCAAAAGAAGCCCAAGAAATATTGAGGGAAGCCCATGACGGTATGTGTGGAGACCATCAACCTGGCCCAAAATTGGCACATCGACTCCAAAGATTGGGTTACTACTGGCCCAAGATGATTGCCGATGCTGTCACTTACGCCAAAAGATGTCACGCCTGCCAAGTGCACGGCGATTTCATCCATCAAGCACCAGGGTACCTCCACTCTACGACCTCTACCTGGCCATTTGAAATGTGGGGGATGGATGTGGTTGGCCCTATCAGCCCACCATCATCAAAAGGACATCGGTTCATTTTGGCAATAACCGATTATTTCTCCAAATGTGCCGAAGCCATCCCTTTGAAGGAGGTCAAATCGTCGAACGTGATCAAGTTCGTGAAACATCACGTTATTTACCGTTTCGGTGTACCTCGACGAATTGTCCATGACAATGGACCTCAGTTCATTAGCCAGGCTTTCCAGAGATTCTGTGCCAAGTTCAGAATCCAGAGTGTGTCCTCAAGGGCATACTATCCTGCCGCTAATGGCCTCGCATAAGCTTTCAACAAGACCATTGGTAAGCTTCTCAAAAAGTTCGTCTCAAAAAGTCAACGAGACTGGGACGACAAGTTGGGTGAATGCTTATGGGCTTACCGCACAACTGTGCGAACCCCAAATAAAGCTACGCCATTTTCTTTGGTATACGGATGCGAAGCCGTACTCCCACTGGAGATTCAAATTTCATCTCTACGCGTCGCCTTGACAGCGGAGATGACAACCGAGGAGAAGCATCGACAGCGACTCCAAGAACAGGAGGCCTTAGATGATAAGCGTCTGCAGGCCCAACAGCAAATCGAGCTCTACCAAGCTCGAATTACCAAAGCCTTCAACAAGAAAGTTAGAATGCGAATTTTCAAGAAAGGCGATCTTGTCTTAGCCGTCAGAAGACCCATGGTAATGACGCACAAGACAAAAGGAAAATTCCAACCCAAATGGGAAGGACCATTTGTAGTAGAGTCAGTCTACTCAAATGGGTCATATCGCCTCATAACCTCAAATGGCGATACACTCATGATGCCGATCAATGGCAGGTTCCTGAAGAAATACTATCCTTAGATGGTATTCTTCCGCTGATCAAGTTAAAAGTACACCTCTGATCAAAACAAGAAGAGCTTCTTCATTAATATCCAACGCCTCCGACGGCTAAGGATAGAGGAAAATGTTGGCTTCTAAGCCCAACATAAGTCTTCGATAACTCATCATGCTGAGGGGAATAGCATGGCTAGCCCAACTCAAACGGTAGTTGGTAAAGGCACCTCAAACCCGTTGACAGCTGAGGATTTGCTAAAAATCCTAAGGGACACGTTCCCATTTGATCCGACGCCTCTGACGGCTAAGGATAGAGGAAAATGTTGGCTTCCAAGCGCAACATAAGTCTTCGATAACTCATCATGCTGAGGGGAATAGCATGGCTAGCCCAACTCAAACGGTAGTTGGTAAAGGCACCTCAAACCCGTTGACAGCTGAGGATTTGCTAAAAATCCTAAGGGACACGTTCCCATTTGATCCGACGCCTCCGACGGCTAAGGATAGAGGAAAATGTTGGCTTCCAAGCCCAACATAAGTCTTCGACAACTCATCATGCTGAGGGGAATAGCATGGCTAGCCCAACTCAAACGGTAGTTGGTAAAGGCACCTCAAACCCGTTGACAGCTGAGGATTTGCTAAAAATCCTAAGGGACACGTTCCCATTTGATCCGACGCCTCCGACGGCTAAGGATAGAGGAAAATGTTGGCTTCCAAGCCCAACATAAGTCTTCGACAACTCATCATGCTGAGGGGAATAGCATGGCTAGCCCAACTCAAACGGTAGTTGGTAAAGGCATCTCAAATCCGTTGATAGCTGAGGATTTGCTAAAAATCCTAAAGTGGACTTGGCTCCACTCTTTCCTCCAAAATCCCCTACTAATTCTCATCCACAGAATGGTAGGTCTACAAAATACAACCATTACTAAGTTAACACTATACCTCTGGTAATGGAAACTTTTCAATATTCCTTGTCGAGTACAAATTTTGTTTGTCAACTTTACACGGAGTATCAAATTTTCAAATTTGCCAAGTTAACACTACACCTCTGGCACTTCAAAATTTTCACTTGTCAATTCTCACCAATAGAATGACAGGTCCTCAAAATTGCTCTTATCATGAGGCAATCTTTGTCAAGTTAATATCACACCTCTGACAAATTACTGTTAAAGTTTAACACCACACCTCTAAACAGTAATCAAGTTTCTGCCAGGTTTAATATTACACCTCTGACAGTCACTTTTCTTCAGACTTCCATACCGAAGCTGAAATGGATGATGCTAAGTTAACACCACACCTCTAGCATCCAAGTCATTGCTAAGTTCAACAATACACCTATGGCCATGACTTTCCCTCGGACTTCCTTATGCAAGCCGAGATGACCAATGCTAAGTTCAACATTACACCTCTAGCATCACCCTCACTGTCAAGTTAAACATTACACCTATGACAGTGACACTTCTGAGTTAAGTTAATATCACACCTCTGACTCACATCCTTGTCAAGTTAACATTACACTTCTGACAAGACCACTTTCAACCCGTTAAGTTAATATCACACCTCTGACGGTAACAAACTTTCCTAGATTCCCCACGAGTCTAGTCCCACTTGTTATTCTCTTCAACAGAATAACAAGTATACCTAAAAACATTGTTAGGTTAATACTACACCATCAACAGTGTTTCCATCAAATCCCCAGTTGAGCTCAATCAAGTTAATCCCAAATACTTGATAAAAGTTCACCCTCCCTGGGGGTACCAATTCTACTTGTCACTTTCTCTTATAAAGTGGCAGGTCCATCAAAAATTTCATCTCTGTCAAGTTAATATTACACCTCTGACAGTATCATGAGAGTTCCTGAAATAAGATCTTTCTCCACAAAGTTTGACTTATTAAAATTACCATCATAATTTTGACAAAGTCAAAGACTCTTTGCTTCTATGCGTCTAACTGAAGACAAAAAGTTCAAGACAATGAAAGAGGCAAAAAGAGAAGTGTCACTTTTATTTTCCAGTCATATGAAAGTTCTACAGAAACGCTCTCTTATACAATAAGATTGAGTGTTACAGTCAAAACGCTCTCTTACAATAAGATTGAGTGTTACAATTAAGGAGTACAAAGAAGTCCCTCTCTCTCTCAGAGGTTGCACTCACTCCTTAAAGCCGCGTCTGATTCCAAGTGCGCGATGTTTTGTGGCTACAATAGAAGCTGGTTACACCACGATGCATAATGTAAACATCGAAAGAGCCCTAGCTGACTAAACTAAGAGCAATGGTGTTCTTGAGGTCTGGTGGCAGCAGAAAATCCTGCAACCCTTCATTCATGAATATCTCTTTCCCCAGCAGACCATCCAGCAGACATGAGGAGTCCTCGATGTTACTTCTGGGGTGGGAGAGGAAGAGGATCCTACTTGCCACCTTATCCACTGTAGCCCCCTCGCCGCCATACTTACCCTGACCATCTCTTGCCAGCAGGCATGACTGGTGCAGTGGATCTGAAGAGACCTTGGTGAGGGTCGAGTCCTCGTCAGGGATATAATATATTCCCTTGTGGACGACGAGGGCCATAATATATTCCCTTGTGGACGAACATCGAACAAGTCCACCGGCTGAAATATTCTTCCAGGGGCCCAGCGAACCTGAAAAAGGACAATCAAGCCTACCTGTAAAGAATAAACAAGGGGGTTAGAAAATCTGAAACTTAGTGTACTTCAACAAAAGAAAACTAAGTGACAGACGCGGCTATTGTCAAAGGCTGCAGACGCGGGAATGAGCCCACGCAGTCAATTAAAATACCGCGCCAACAAAGACAGACGCGAATCAGAACTGTGGAACACACAGGATTCAAACGCAGCCTCATCTTACGCCCACGCCTAAAAGGCATTATACCTGGGAAAGCGACATCCTGCGCAGAGGAAGCGCCCCTCTGGACCTTGGCGACAGTCGCCCGTGAAGAAGAGGCGGTTGGCTTGGTCTTGGGTGCCATCTTTAATTCCAGTAAATGGAGATGAATAGTTCAAAAGTCCAGTAATGGAGATGAACAGTTCAACAGAGGAAGAAGAGAACTCTCTTTCTTGAGCAAGTGCGTTCGGAGAAGAAAAGATGTCTCTCTGACTGTTGCCTTTTATCTCTTGTATGACCCGAAAAAGGAGAAGACAAGAATTGCAGTAAAAGTTTTCCTTGAATCAAATGAAAAGGATTACAACAAAAACTGTTCCTTCCGGTTACAAGGGAGGGAGAATATTGAATCTTGAATTCCCCCTTTGTTTAAGGCTGGGTTCTTCGTGTGGCGGTGGAGAGTGAATCTTGTTCTCCGTTAACCAGATGACCGTCCTTCTGGGATCTCCTCTTCGGCCGGTAGAAAGAGTGACACAGCTCTGTCTACCAAAACTCTAAAAGAGAAGGTAGGCGAAAGCTAGCTCGTACGCAGCGAACTTGCTGAAGAGTTGATCTGCTTCTTTTCTCTCTGTGTCGCCCTCTGTCTCTCTTCGTCCGATTGATTCTCTGATCTCCTCCCCTCCCGTCTTCATAGCAAACAGGGCTATTTATATAGGTACCAGGGGTGAACGTGCCCCCTAAAAACGCTCCACAATGAGGGCCAACTTCCCCGCTACATGGGCGGTAACTAACCCACATGCCTGCTAAAGACACGCCACGATGGGGGCTGATTTCCCTTACGTGTAGGCAGTGATTGGTCCCTTAACCAAGGCGGTTATAACTGAGACGCGGGTTTTAGACCTTTGCGTCTTGAGGCTGAGACGCGGGTGTCAGGCCGACGCGCCTTGATGCTGAGACGCGGGTGTCGAGCCAACGCGCCTTAATGCTGAGACGCGGGTGTCGAGCCAACGCGCCTTGATGCTGAGACGCGGGTGTCGAGTCAACCCGCCTTGATGCTTAGACGCGGGTGTCGAGCCAACGCGCCTTGATGCTGAGACGCGGGTGTCGAGCCAACGCGCCTTGATGCTGAGACGTGGGTGTCGAGTCAACGCGCCTTGATGCTGAGACGCGGGTGATAGTCCCTCGCGTCTAGAGCTTGAAACTTTGCTTTTCAATGGCTTGTCCTCCAGTAACTTTTGGACAGCCTACAGAGCCCCCTCCAAAGTTTTCGATATTCCGCAGTTAACTGGGACGGATTTCAAAATACTTTGGATTTTAGCCATATTTGCTTTCATGACTGGACTGTTAGTGCTCCGGGTTTGATTTTATCTGGAGTTGGTCTTCGTGAGTGTACTGTTTGAACTCTTTGAAGCCACCAGAGTTGATCATGTTGTGTGTCTAGATGCACAGTCTAAACCTCCCCGATTGCTTTTAGTCTGTCACGAGTGTGCTTTAAGCCAGGAGTGGTTGGTCGTCTGCTTGCGTCAGTGTACTGTTGAACTGATTTTGCAGAAGCAGGAGGCCGAACGCAGGTTCTTTTCGAAAAGCCGAGATGGTACTGCTTTAAAGACGCGACTTTCCTATCTGCGTTTAATGCAGCCTGACTTAAAAGATTTTAGGAGATCTTTGAACGTCAAATCTTCACTGACGATTGGGAAACCGGGTCATCCGTTGTTCCCCGAAGCAGTTGTCTACGCGTCGGTTCTTTATTGAACTTAGACGTTAATGCACTTTAATGCAAAACCGGCGCTGGCGGTTGGAGACCAGTGTCTGCGACGGTTCCCAAAGCGACGCTCCACGCGTCAGTCTCTCATTGGACTTTAGCAGTCGTGCGGCCACCAAGGCAACGGTTCCGATTAGCGCACCATTAATGACAGTTATTAGGGGCTGCCTATAAATAGGACGCACCCCCTCCTTTTTCAACAATCCAGACCTTGGACTGTTCTTTCTTTGGTTAGCTCTGAGAAGTCTCACCTCCTTCATGAAAAACACCTAGAGGGGGGGTGAATAGGTGTAAGTGCTAATCGAAGAAACTTAATGCAAACTAAGTGCGCTAAATGCGGAAGCTAATGCAAATTATGCACAAACTAATACAATACAACAAGTGTAACCGAATTCCCCTTGCGAGGCTCTGGACTAACTCCTCTTGATTCCCCTTGAAATGGGTTGAGGTGCTATGTGAAGCTCTTGTTGGATGAGTATAAGTTAGGCACACACACACAAGCAATCCAAGTAATATGAAATACACACAATCAAGCAAAGCATATAATAGATATGACAATAAGAAATGCAAGGCACAACACAAGCAATATATGATATGAATGAATCAATGCTCAACACAAGCAAGTATGATATGATGATGAGTATGATGCTTTGCACAATTATAAGAGAGAGAGTTAGAGAGACAATGGATCAAAACGCAAACACCAAGATTTGTTTCGAGGTTCGAGCACCTTGCTTTACATCCCCGCCTACACCACCGTGTAGGATTTTCACTATCTCAACTCCCACCGAGGGAACCTCTACCAAAGAGGATTTCTTACAACTCTAGGAGTACCAAACTCCTCTCTCAACAACAACCTCCTCACAACCGAGGGGTTAGGCCCGTAGCCAAAACAACAACCAATCCACACACCTCTACCGAAGAGGCTCACAACCAAACTCCACCTCTACCTAAGAGGGATCCACAACACAATCACCCGATCACCTCTACCGAAGAGGGATTCACAAATATAAGGGTGTTTACAACAATGAGGTTTACAACAAACAACCTCAAACACTTCTCTTTCTTTTTCTCTTATCTTTTTCCACAAAAACAAGATCCTAATAGTTTAGGATAGAAGATAGCTCAAGTGTGGAAAACAAGTGTTTTTGGAAACAAGCAACAAAGAAAAATCTTTGGGAAAATACTTGCAATATGATAGAATTGAAGATCTAAGCAAAAATCCCAAAAACCTATTTTTCTTTGATTTTCCAAAAACCCTAAAACAATAAAGATGAGAAGTTTTTTTTGCACTTAAAACTCTTTTGAAAACTCTTTTAAACACTTCAGAAAACTAGTATTTTTTTTCTCTTAAAAAACTTGGCTAAAATCCCCAAAGAGATGGGGTTTATATAGCCCCTATACAAAACTAGCCGTTAGGCTGAGTTGGCAGTCTGACAGACTGCCGGTCGACCGGCCCGGTCGACCGCCAACGGTCAGAATTATGACCGTTGGGCAACTGCGGCCGACCGGCCGATAAAACCCGAGAGCAGAGCTCTCAACTCGGTCGACCGTCCCGGTCGACCGTGTCTGTGCCTAACAGACGTGCACGTCTGTGCACGTCGGTCGACCGCAACGGTCGACCGGCCCTTGGTGCGGTCGACCGTCGCGGTCGGCCGACCAGCCTGTCAGCACAAAACAAGGTCAGAAAATTTTGGAAAAATATTTTATAAAAACCTTTTATCATTTCTGAAAATTCCATAAAACTTGTTTTATCATTTTATGTTGATGATAAAAATTTCAAGACAATATATCAACATATCAATTCATTTTGTGTCTTGCCAATTTTATCAAAAACAAAACTTGTATTTTTATCAAACTTGATTTTTTCAAAACATGAATAGGGATATCAAAATAAGTTTGTTTACCAAGTTAAAGCATGTATGTATAAATAGAAAACATCTACTATACATATAACATATGTAAATTTGTTTGATCAACTATTCATAAAAACCAAATATCAAATCATAAAACGTGTGTGTTTTGTGTTCACTTGAGCATATCAACTAAACTAAGCTTTACAAATATGGATCTAAAACTCTATCTAAACTAGGATACCTAAGTCTTCTTGTCGATCTTCCATCTTCAAGTAGACTCGGTCCAAACTCCGTGATTCTCCAAGTGCAAAGGTATGATCTTTAAGCTTTGGCACCGGAATCATCATGAATAGCTTCTAATCATCTTGTTGAAGCTAATCACCAACCTAATATCCTGTTAATGATCTGAAACTTAGAAACACAAGAATATTAGTAAACATAACTACATGAGTTGATCATCATCAAAACTAGAGTGGAAGGCCATTGGGCCAACAATCTCCCCCTTTTTGATGATGACAAAACTCATGGAGTTATATATGCGTGGATTAAAGATAAGCTTCAAGGAAGCTCCCCCTTAACTCATGCATAGGGATAAACAATAAATATATGCAATGAATATCAAACATGAAACATGCATATGCATAAACAATAATTGGTTCTAGATATCAAATGGAATATTCAAAACAAAATAAGCTCTAGATACCAATTACAAAGCAAACTCTATAAATCAATTAAACTTAAATCAATTAAACTTACTTGAGATTCTTGAGATTAAAACATAATATATGCATAAACATAAGCATGTATATAAAACTCAAATACTTCTCCCCCTTTTTGTCAATCATCAACAAAGGGGTAAACAATCAAAACCATAGATAAAATGAGGGGTAAAAATCTTTCTCCCCCTTTTTGTCAATCAAAATAATGCAAACAATGTTCTCCCCCTTTTGTCTAAAACAAAAAAAAGTCAATAAGGGGTGACTACAAACATGATATCAATTAAAAAATATGTCAATGAAGCATCTTAATACCAATAAACAAGGATCAATATATGTTATATGCTATATACATTCATGAAGAGGAAGACGCTAAGTTAGCTTCCCTACACATATGCATTACATGAAGAAGGGATGACAAGCCCCAATTCACATAACACATATTATGTAATGCATAAGAGGAGATGTGAAGCTCCCCCTACACACGTATATCATATAAAGAAGAGTTGTCAAGCTCCTCAATTTATAATATACTCAACATGAATCTATATGTAAGAGAGATGTTAAGCTCTCCTTGCATATAGGAAATACAAATCAAAACTTTGAATATTTTCTTTAAACAAAATTTTGGAAATACCAATTGTAATTAAACATAAGTCTTGAATTCTTAAACATGAATCTTGAAAACAAAACAAATTTTGAATTTCTTAAATATGATACCAATTGTAAATATTTTACCAATTGAAAAGATTTTACATAGAAATTGATACCAATTGTAAGAATTGTTCATTTTAAAACATATAAACAAATTTGATGTTGATATCATATGTTTAAAATAACAACTTTTAATCATAAAGAGTGGGAGTACAAATACTAATTGAAATACAAAATCAAATTTTCTCCCCCTTTATGAAATACAAACTAAAATATGCATAGTCTTGATAACAATTTAAAAGTAATCAATTTAAACAAAATTGAAACTCAAGCACTAGCATAAATACAAACATATATATGTATGAAAAATAGATACCAATAGAAATTGATATACTTGGAATTTAAAGCATACATACATACAAAACATATATGAGTATACAAGAAGATCAAAATGATACCAATTGAAAGAGTTCAATGATACAAATTGACATAACAATAAGTTCAAGTGTATACATCATATTCTCTACCACCCAATCATAATTCAAGTTTTAAAGATTTTCAATTTAGGGCATACATGAACATGATCTCCCATCCTACCGCCCTTAGAAGGTAGGGGTTTTCAAAGATAGATTTGAAAATGTAGTTTTGTTTGAAAATCACTACCAAAATGAAGAACACCGCAACTAGTTAAATGGAAAACTTGTTAACTAGCACGAAATCCTTCAAGCAAGGAATAAAACAAAATTGAAATTCACATGATAATCATCACTCTAACCAATAAAGCATAACTCATGAGAAACAAAACATGAGCAATAGATATGAGTGTACAAATAATATGTGAAGATCATAATCATGAAAAATATTTCATTAAGCTCAATTATTCCTTAAAACATAATTCCATCAAAAACATGAAAAATCATATAAAACTCCTTATTTAATCTTCAAGGCATATGTATGTCTAATACAAGCTAAAATATACATACATATTCAAAACTCAACGAGTCCACTAAATGTATATTCATGAAGGCACGTGGCTCAAAAAGATGTATATGTATAAGATTAGTTTGAACTAGATAGACATATACATGAAGTTAAACATAAATACATGAAACATGAAAACTAAATTTTCATCACAACAATTTCATTTCAAGGTATATGTATGAATTGTCAAACATGAAGTATACATACATATCCCTAAACACAATTGAGTCCAAATATAGATTTGCATGAAAGGCAAATGACTCAAGGGGTATACATGTATATCTTAAAGTTTGGCAATACAAACATATACATGAAGTGAAACACACAATCATAAAACAAATCCAAAAATGGAATACAAGTTTGAAATGTATGAATCATCAAAACTAGACTATACTAGCACATCTAATGGGTTCAAATAAGCAATCAAGCTCAACATATATAGATTTATTTGTAGCCCACTCTATGTACAAGTATAATTCCTAGTCTTAATGAAAACTAACATCTAAACAAGTAACCTTAACATGAAGCATCAAAACACAATATAAAAATCATCATGATAAAACTAAAACATGATTACTATGTAAATTCACATGTATTAGATTCATGATGTACATTATACCTTAAACAAAAGTGAGAACACTAAATATGGGTTCATATAAGCATATGTGTCTCATGTATGTCAAGGATCTAATAAACATGGAATGAACATACTAATCCATAGACATCAAAAACATGCTATAAACATTAAAACATAGAAAGCATGTAAACAATAAATGGGAGTAAAGGATTGTTACCAAAACCGAAGAAGCAACTCTCCTTGTCTCCAAAACATGGTGGTCATCTCCACCAAATCTTCCCTTGAAAGTGATGCATCCAATTTGATTTCCATGAAGTCCGGAACGCATCCACTCCAAGGTGTCATCACTCTCACGTCATGTGAGAGCCCACACCTACATCAAAAATAATAGGAGGGTGGTCTTTGGTACCCATACTCTTTTGGGTCCATGGGGGTTAGTACCTTCTCTAACCAAACAAACTTCTTGGCTAAATTTTCAACATGTAAACGATCATAGCAAAATTTAGCAAGATGGCCTTTTCGGCCACAATGTGTACATGTGTACACATGAGCATACTTGTGTTGATGGTGTCCGTGTGAAGCATGTGTATGCCGTGATGGGTGTGCATGCATAAAGGATGGAACTTGTTTCTTTCGAACCAAGATTTCCAACCGTGAGTGGTTCATGGCACATTGGCTCATAGTGGAGCCCAAACAATCTACTCTCTTCTTTAACATACAAATATCATCAATAATTTTAGAAGAAGAGGTACATGCATTAGGTAGACTAGATGAAGAAGCTACACTAGCATGGTAAGCATGTGCATCAATTTTATTTTGCAAAACAATATTCTTATCTAAACAAACATCTAGATCATTTGAAATAGAAATAATTTTATTTTTCAAATCAACATTCTCTTTTAAAACAAAATCAACTTTTGAAGACAAATTTTCATTTTTCTTCAAAGATTTTCACAATCATTTTTAGATTTTAAAACTTTATTTTCCTTAAGTGCAAGTTCTAATTGAGATCTCAATGAATCCCTTTCATTATAGACCTCAACCTTCTCTTGTAAAACAATATCAAGTCTAGATTGTAAACACTTATTTTCTTTTTCAATTCCTAGACTTTTCTTTTTCAAAATCTTATATTTTTCTATAAGTTTTTAACAAACAATTGAAAGTTCTTCATTTATAGCATGGACATCAATATGATCATTTGAAGAACTAGAACAATCATCACTATCATAGTGGGGTTCCGAATGTACCTCAAGGGAGTCATTCCCTTGGACCATATAGCATTGTTGTGGCTCGGATTCTCCACTATATTCCTCTTCTTGTTGGATTTGGACTTGAAACTTGGAGGTGGTGGTGGTTGTCAATTTGTTCCACACTGCAAAGGCGGAATCAAAGTTAGAAACACATAAGAGATAATCTTTAGGTAATGTGCTTCTAATGGCCTCTAGGGCTTGTGCATTGGCCCCTATATGATTACTATCACCAAGATAACATCTCTTGGTGGCGGCAAGGAAGACATGCAAACCTAGGGTCTTTAGGTACATGGACATCCTATACTTCCAAACATCAATGTTGGAAGGGTCAAAGCTAGGAGGGGTCATGAAGTCCATGGTAAACTATATATGAATGTGCAAACAAACAAATGCAAATGAGATTAGCAAGCAAATGGATCACTCCTAGATGTTAAGCCTAATTATCAGGAGCACTAGCACTGATACCAATTGAAAAACACCTAGAGGGGGTTGAATAGGTGTAAGTGCTAATCTAAGAAACTTAATGCAAACTAAGTGCGCTAAATGCGGAAGCTAATGTAAATTATGCACAAACTAATACAATACAACAAGTGTAGCCGAATTCCCCTTGCGAGGCTCTGAACTAACTCCCCTTGATTCCCCTTGAAATGGGTTGAGGTGCTATGTGAAGCTCTTGTTGGATGAGTATAAGTTAGGCGCACACACACAAGCAATCCAAGCAATATGAAATACACACAATCAAGCCAAGCATATAATAGATATGACAATAAGAAATGCAAGGCACAACACAAGCAATATATGATATGAATGAATCAATGCTCAACACAAGCAAGTATGATATGATGATGAGTATGATGCTTTGCACAATTATAAGAGAGAGAGTTAGAGAGACAATGGATCAAAACGCAAACACCAAGATTTGTTTCGAGGTTCGAGCACCTTGTTCTACATCCCCGCCTACACCACCGTGTAGGATTTCCACTATCTCAACTCCTACCGAGGGAACCTCTACCAAAGAGGATTTCTTACAACTCTAGGAGTACCAAACTCCTCTCTCAACAACAACCTCCTCACAACCGAGGGTTAGGCCCGTAGCCAAAACAACAACCAATCCACACACCTCTACCGAAGAGGCTCACAACCAAACTCCACCTCTACCTAAGAGGGATCCACAACACAATCACCCGATCACCTCTACCGAAGAGGGATTCACAAATATAAGGGTGTTTACAACAATGAGGTTTACAACAAACAACCTCAAACACTTCTCTTTCTTTTTCTCTTATCTTTTTCCACAAAAACAAGATCCTAATAGTTTAGGATAGAAGATAGCTCAAGTGTGGAAAACAAGTGTTTTTGGAAACAAGCAACAAAGAAAAATCTTTGGGAAAAATACTTGCAATATGATAGAATTGAAGATCTATGCAAAAATCCCAAAAACCTATTTTTCTTTGATTTTCCAAAACCCTAAAACAATAAAGATGAGAAGTTTTTTTTGCACTTAAAACTCTTTTGAAAACTCTTTTAAACACTTCAGAAAACTAGTATTTTTTTCTCTTAAAAAACTTGGCTAAAATCCCCAAAGAGATGGGGTTTATATAGCCCCTATACAAAACTAGCCGTTAGGCTGAGTTGGCAGTCTGACAGACTGCCGGTCGACCGGCCCGGTCGACCGCCAACGGTCAGAATTATGACCGTTGGGCAACTGCGGTCGACCGGCCCGGTCGACCGATAAAACCCGAGAGCACAGCTCTCAACTCGGTCGACCGTCCCGGTCGACCGTGTCTGTGCCTAACAGACGTGCACGTCTGTGCACGTCGGTCGACCGCAACGGTCGACCGGCCCTTGGTGCGGTTGACCGTCGCGGTCGACCGACCAGCCTGTCAGCACAAAACAAGGTCAGAAAATTTTGGAAAAATATTTTATAAAAATCTTTTATCATTTCTGAAAATTCCATAAAACTTGTTTTATCATTTTATGTTGATGATAAAAATTTCAAGACAATATATCAACATATCAATTCATTTTTGTGTCTTGCCAATTTTATCAAAACAAAACTTGTATTTTTATCAAACTTGATTTTTCCAAAACATGAATAGGGATATCAAAATAAGTTTGTTTACCAAGTTAAAGCATGTATGTATAAATAGAAAATATCTACTATACATATGACATATGTAAACTTATTTTGATCAACTATTCATAAAAACCAATATCAAATCATAAAACGTGTGTGTTTTGTGTTCACTTGAGCATATCAACTAAACTAAGCTTTACAAATATGGATCTAAAACTCTATCTAAACTAGGATACCTAAGTCTTCTTGTCGATCTTCCATCTTCAAGTAGACTCGGTCCAAACTCCGTGATTCTCCAAGTGCAAAGGTATGATCTTTAAGCTTTGGCACCGGAATCATCATGAATAGCTTCTAATCATCTTGTTGAAGCTAATCACCAACCTAATATCCTGTAATGATCTGAAACTTAGAAACACAAGAATATTAGTAAACATAACTACATGAGTTGATCATCATCAAAACTAGAGTGGAAGGCCATTGGGCCAACACTTCAGAGTTTCAAAAGGGGTTCTGTCTCCATGGATGAAGATGATTCTATGGATGAAGATGACCCAGAGCTTTTATGCTTCTGTTTGGTCTCTTCAGGAGAAAGCACCTTTCATGTCTCCGTTCTGAGGCAGAGAGTTCTGCTCTTGACGGAGGCTTCTGCGGGTATGCCGTCCCGACCTGCCATAATACTTGTAGTTCACCCAGGCTTGCATCCTGGCATCTCTTGCAGAGATGGTCATCTGGGTTTTCTCATGAAGTCTGAGTTGGTGCATTCCTCCTGGAATTTGCGCCGCCAACTTCCTCTCTGGACGCGAGCGCTGAAATCCTTGGCACTTGGTGCGGGCTTTACTCATGAAGCTCGCGTTTTAAGGCCATTGACTTGGATGAATTCCAAATTGGGCTGAAATTTTCAGACCTGAATCTTGCAACTCCTGTTTATTCAACAGAGAGATGGCAGTTTTCGGCGTTTGAAGTTTTTCGCGTCTTGTGCTTTTAGGCGCGGGCGTAAGATGAGGCTGCGTTTGAATCCTGTGTGTTCCACAGTTCTGATTCGCGTCTGTCTTTGTTGGTGCGGTATTTTAATTGACTGCGTGGGCTCATTCCCGCGTCTGCAGCCTTTGACAATAGCCGCGTCTGTCACTTAGTTTTCTTTTGTTGAAGTACACTAAGTTCCAGATTTTCTAACCCCCTTGTTTATTCTTTGCAGGTAGGCTTGATTGTCCTTTTTCAGGTTCGCTGGGCCCCTAGAAGAATATTTTAGCCGGCGGACTTGTTCGATGTTCGTTCACAAGGGAATATATTATGGTCCTCGTCGTCCACAAGGGAATATATTATATCCCTGACGAGGACTCGACCCTCGCCAAGGTCTCTTCAGATCCACTGCACCAGTCATGCCTGCTGGCAAGAGATGGTCAGGGTAAGTATGGCGGCGAGGGGGCTACAGTAGATAAGGTGGCAGGTAGGATCCTCTTCCTCTCCCACCCCAGAAGTAACATCGAGGACTCCTCATGTCTGCTGGATGGTCTGCTGGGAAAGAGATGTTCATGAATGGAGGGTTGCAGGATTTTCTGCTGCCACCAGACCTCAAGAACACCATTGCTCTTAGCTTAGTCAGCTAGGGCTCTTTCGATGTTTACATCATGCATCGTGGTGTAACCAGCTTCTATTGTAGCCACAAAACATCGCGCACTTGGAATCAGACGCGGCTTTAAGGAGTGAGTGCAACCTCTGAGAGAGAGAGGGACTTCTTTGTACTCCTTAATTGTAACACTCCATCTTATTGTAAGAGAGCGTTTTGACTGTAACACTCAATCTTATTGTATAAGAGAGCGTTTTTGTATCACTTTCATATGCCTGGAAAATAAAAGTGACACTTCTCTTTTTGCCTCTTTCATTGTCTTGAACTTTTTGTCTTCAGTTAGACGCATAGAAGCAAAGAGTCTTTGACTTTGTCAAAATTATGATGGTAATTTTAATAAGTCAAACTTTGTGGAGAAAGATCCTATTTCAGGAACTCTCATGATACTGTCAGAGGTGTATTATTAACTTGACAGAGATGAAATTTTTGATGGACCTGCCACTTTATAAGAGAAAGTGACAAGTAGAATTGGTACCCCCAGGGAGGGTGAACTTTTATCAAGTGTTTGGGATTAACTTGATTGAGCTCAACTGGGGATTTGATGGAAACACTGTTGATGGTGTAGTATTAACCTAACAATGTTTTTAGGTAGACTTCTTATTCTGTTGAAGAGAATAACAAGTGGGACTAGACTCGTGGGAATCTAGGAAAGTTTGTTACCGTCAGAGGTGTGATATTAACTTAACGGGTTGAAAGTGGTCTTGTCAGAAGTGTAATGTTAACTTGACAGGATGTGAGTCAGAGGTGTGATATTAACTTAACTCAGAAGTGTCACTGTCATAGGTGTAATGTTTAACTTAACAGTGAGGGTAATGCTAGAGGTGTAATGTTGAACTTAGCATTGGTCATCTCGGCTTGCATAAGGAAGTCCGAGGGAAAGTCATGGCCATAGGTGTATTGTTGAACTTAGCAATGACTTGGATGCTAGAGGTGTGGTGTTAACTTAGCATCATCTATTTCAGCTTCGATATGGAAGTCTGAAGAAAAGTGACTGTCAGAGGTGTAATATTAAACCTGGCAGAAACTTGATTACTGTTTAGAGGTGTGGTGTTAAACTTTAACAGTAATTTGTCAGAGGTGTGATATTAACTTGACAAAGATTGCCTCATGATAAGAGCAATTTTGAGGACCTGTCATTCTATTGGTGAGAATTGACAAGTGAAAATTTTGAAGTGCCAGAGGTGTAGTGTTAACTTGGCAAATTTGAAAATTTGATACTCCGTGTAGAGATGACAAACAAAATTTGTACTCGACAAGGAATATTGAAAAGTTTCCATTACCAGAGGTATAGTGTTAACTTAGTAATGGTTGTATTTTGTAGACCTACCATTCTGTGGATGAGATTGGTAGGGGATTTTGGAGGAAAGAGTGGAGCCAAGTCCACTTTAGGATTTTTAGCAAACCCTCAGCTGTCAACGGATTTGAGGTGCCTTTACCAACTACCATTTGAGTTGGGCTAGCCATGCTATTCCCCTCAGCATGATGAGTTGTCGAAGACTTATGTTGGGCTTGGAAGCCAACATTTTCCTCTATCCTTTAGCCGTCGGAGGCGTCGGATCAAATGGGAACGTGTCCCTTAGGATTTTTAGCAAATCCTCAGCTGTCAACGGGTTTGAGGTGCCTTTACCAACTACCGTTTGAGTTGGGCTAGCCATGCTATTCCCCTCAGCATGATAGTTGTCGAAGACTTATGTTGGGCTTAGAAGCCAACATTTTCCTCTATCCTTAGCCGTCGGAGGCGTTGGATATTAATGAAGAAGCTCTTCTTGTTTTGATCAGAGGTGTACTTTTAAGTTGATCAGCGGAAGAATACCATCTAAGGATAGTATTTCTTCAGGAACCTGCCATTGATCGGCATCATGAGTGTATCGCCATTCGAGGTTATGAGGCGATATGACCCATTTGAGTAGACTGACTCTACTACAAATGGTCCTTCCCATTTGGGTTGGAATTTTCCTTTTGTCTTGTGCGTCATTACCATGGGTCTTCTGACGGCTAAGACAAGATCGCCTTTCTTGAAAGTTCGCACTTTAACTTTCTTGTTGAAGGCTCTGGTAATTCGAGCTTGGTAGAGCTCGATTTGCTGTTGGGCCTGCAGACGCTTATCATCTAAGGCCTCCAGTTCTTGGAGTCGCTGTCGATGCTTCTCCTCGGTTGTCGTCTCCGCTGTCAAGGCGACGCGCAGAGATGAAATTTGGATCTTTAGTGGGAGCACGGCTTCGCACCCATAGACCAAAGAAAATGGCGTAGCTTTAGTTGGGGTTCGCACAGTTGTGCGGTAAGCCCATAAGCATTCACCCAGCTTGTCGTCCCAATCACGTTGACTTTTTGAGACGAACTTCTTAAGAAGCTTGCCAATGGTCTTATTGAAAGCTTCTGCGAGGCCATTAGCGGCAGGATAGTATGCCGTTGAGGACACACTCTGGATTCTGAACTTGGCACAGAATCTCTGGAAAGCCTGGCTAATGAACTGGGGTCCATTGTCATGGACAATTCGTCGAGGTACACCGAAACGGTAAATAACGTGATGTTTCACGAACTTGATCACGTTCGACGATTTGACCTTCTTCAAAGGGATGGCTTCGGCCCATTTGGAGAAATAATCGGTTATTGCCAAAATGAACCGATGTCCTTTTGATGATGGTGGGCTGATAGGGCCAACCACATCCATCCCCCACATTTCAAATGGCCAAGTAGAGGTCGTAGAGTGGAGGTACCCTGGTGCTTGATGGATGAAATCCCCATGCACTTGGCAAGCGTGACACCTTTTAGCATAGGTGACGGCGTCAGCAATCATCTTGGGCCAGTAATAACCCAATCTTTGGAGTCGATGTGCCAGTTTCGGGCCAGGTTGTTGGGCTCCACACATGCCGTCGTGGGCTTCTTTCAATATCTCTTGGGCCTCCTTTGGTGAGAGGCACCGGAGCAAAATCCCGTCATGCGATCGACGATACAATGTTCGCGTAATCGCATTATAATAGAATTTGGGGGCTTTCCTTCTAATGGCAGCCGCCTCTCTGGTGTCTTCAGGCAGAATGCCGTATAAGACGAAATCAATGTAGGGGAATCGCCAGTCTCTAAGCTCTGGACCGGTTGATGCTTCAAGTGCTTCTTTGCGGTGACGACCTCCCGTTGACTCCTGATAATCCTCGAGAGCATTTCTCGGGCAATACAGGTCGTGGCTGTAGACGAATATCTTCTCCATTGCTCCAGCTGGAAGAGCTAAGGAGGCAGCCAGGGATGCGAGTGCATCTGCGTGCGCATTTTGCCTGCGCGGTACATGGTCGATGTAGAAGCTTGTAAACCCCTCGGCCATGCGGATAGTCGCGTTGTAATAGGGTACTAAGTCTTCATGTCTGACTTCGTACTCCCCGCGAACTTGGCTGACGATGAGTTTAGAATCACCGTATGCCTCGAGATTTTTAACGCCAATCTCATCGGCGAATTGCATCCCAATCAAAAGAGCGTTGTACTCCGCCACATTGTTGGAACAGGGCTCAGTTAATGAGACAGCTCGGGAAATCACATAATTTTGGGGATACGAGTACTACTCCTACCCCTGCTACTACGTGTCCCTTCGGCTTGTTCTTGATGCACCATCGAAGAAAAGTTGCCATACTTGACTTTCGAACGATGTCTGAGTCAGGCAGACTTCAGCAACTTCATCTGGGAGATCCTCGTAGACTTTGGCTGCCCTCGAATCTGGGTGCTCAGCTAGGAAATCCGCGACTACTTGTCCCTTAATGGCCTTTTGTGGTAAAAAGCGCATCTCATATTGGGAGAGCAATATGGCCCATTTTGCCAGTCGGCCATTTAGCGATGAAGGTTTAGTCATAAGTAACCTCAGGGGGTTGACTTTTGATATGACGTTTATAGTTTGGCCTACCAGATAGTGTCGCATTTTCTGGATAGCGAACACCAGTGCCAAACATTTCTTCTCGATCGGGTTATACCGATGTTCGGCTCCGATCATTGTTCTACTCAGATAGTAGATTGCTTGCTCACGTCCGTGATCATCATTCTGAGCTAATAGAGCTCCTAAAGAATGATCCATTGCCCGGACGTACACCAGGAAAGGCTTTCCGGATACTGGAGCTGCAAGGACTGGTGGTTGGGTGAGGTATTGCTTGATTTCCTCGAACGCTTGTTGGCAAGCGTTATCCCAAGTGAATGAGACACCCTTCTTCATTAGCTTAGCAAAGGGTTGGCATCTTCCGGAGAGGTTCGAGATAAACCTGCGGATGTACGCCAATCGTCCCTGCAATCCTCTGAGTTCTTTGAGATTTCTCGGGGGTTGCATCTCCTGGATAGCGCGAACCTTTTCCGGGTCCAAATGGATTCCTGTGGAAGTTACAACAAATCCTAGGATTTGCCACTGGCCACCCCCAGTAAGGACTTTGTGGGATTCATCTTCAATTGATGAGCCGCATGATGTCGAAGACCACCTTCAGGTCCGCTATGTGATCACCTTTAGTGCGACTTTTTACCGCGATGTCATCAACATAACATTCCACCGTTTTGCGTATTTACTGATGGAAAATGGCGTTCATGCCCTTTGGTATGTTGCCCCTGCATTTTTCAGTCCGAAGGGCATGACGGCGTAGCAATATACCCCTAGAGGTGTTCTGAAGGAGGTATGCTGATTAGTCGCTAATGTTGCATATTAAATATCTTATTTCCATACTTATTTTAGAATAAAAGCCTGCATTGTCCTAATTAATGCTAATTTTATTTGCAGGCCCATTCTTCAAGGAGATGAGAGAAATGAGCCCAAAGCCCACCAAATTCTGAATTAAATCAGAATTAATTCACACACACACTGAATCAGGGCAAAATCAAGAGGTTGAAAACTGGTTGAGAAGAATCCTCTCAGAATCGATCGGTTAAAGCAAAGATCAAGCAAGTTTGATTCAGATTCTGACTGGATACATTTTAGTATTCGAATCATAACTTTTGCTACAGAATCTCATTCTGATGATTCAAGATGATCCAGAAAGCAGACTGACAGAGCTACAACTCTTATGTTGATCATTATTTTTAATTCTGTCATTTTATAAGTGATATTCAGCAATCAACAGGCCAACAAACTACAGATCAGAACTGAATATCCACCTCAAATCAAGTTTGAAGATAAGGGAGATCAAAAATTGCCAGATTTACTTATCTTCATACTCCTCTACCCTCTCCATTTTCTCCTATAAATACCTGACTCAAAGGCAAAAGGGACGACCATGCAGATTAGGATTTAGCCCAGTTTTAATTCTTTGTAGTTTAGGTTTTTCTTTCTTTTTATGTAACTTGTATGTAAACTTAGGGCAGAAGAAGATTCATGTAAGTAAGAGAGAGAGGCTGACGTTGAGAGTGACACCGATGTACCCTCCTCCTTTCTTTCATTGTCTTAGCAAGTAATAAAGGTAAATGCTTTGTTTGTTTTCTATTCTGCTTTACTTTACATTTGTTTTGCTTTCCTCTTCCTCTTCTACTTTACCTTGGTTGATTGTTGTTGAGTGTACAAGTGAATTCCAAAGCAAGTATAACTAAGCTACGTGAGAGCCAGCGATAGTTCATGAAGACGTTCTCCTCTTCCAAGATCCGCATCACTTCGTTCTTGCTAGGCTTGACGATATAATGTGCACGGGGACTGAGCTCGAGCTTATGATCTATGCGTTGAACGCCTTCGAAGCAAAGGTAGAACATGCAACGGTTTCCAGGTAAGTCATCACTCAACCTAGGTAAGTACTTCTTCACTTTTCTTTACTTCTTTTCTTTTCTTTCTTAGTTTAGATTACCAACCACTTCTTCCAAATCGTTTTCATTCTTCTTTCCACTTCATTGTACATAGTCGTTTTTCATCGTTTTCTGATTTTCCACCTTCTTCATCTTTCATTTTCTTCTAACATAACATAATTATTTTTTCATTTTCACTTCTTAAAAACAGAGAAGAACTCTCGCTTTTATTCTTAACGATTTCAATAAAGAACCGTAAAGCTTCCATCGCAAACCCTCCTTGTGGATCACGACCCGCATAGCCACTTGCTATAGCGGAAGAATTGAGCACTTGCACAAGTTTATTATTAGATCTGAAATTTCGTATTTTTTGTGCAGGTTTTGCCTCAATCAAATTTTGGCGCCGTTGCCGGGGAGGGTAACATGTTTTTTATTGAAATCTGAATTTTTTTTTTTGAAAATTTTTTAGAACTAAACGAAGTCTCTTCTCTGTTGCAGGTTACAGGGCAAGCAAAGCAGAAAAATAAGTTTGCAGTGTCATACAAGTGGCCTTGGGCCTCTGCTCTAGAAAGTAGAGACCCATTGCCCTCTGAATTGTCGCGTTTCCACGGCAAAAGCCGCGGATCCGCGGCAAGGAAGAGCTGACTACTAATAGCTTTTTGCAGGGCTGCTTAGTTTGCAAATTCTAGTTTGCTGCAATTATTTATTTCTTATATGCCATCACAAAAACCTGCTAATATAATCAACAGTAAAACATTTGCTGCAAAAGTTAAAAATTGATTAGACATTTGCATTATAGGCACGCGTCTTTTCAATTTATTTATATTTACTGTTGAAGAGTGCTGGAGCAAGGTACGTCTGCATTGCATGTAGCATAGGACTCACTTCTTGGTTGATTTATATCGCTTTGAGTGAATCTTACATATCTTGTACACTTGCACAAATTGATCTTAAGGGCACTAACCCATTAACAAGATAAGGTGGGGATTTAATCACCCTTCCTTAGCCCAAAAATCACATTTCAAGCACTCACTAACCCAAGCCTAACTAAAATTGAGTAGACGTTGGCCCTAGGGACATCTCGGACTCAATTAGGAGATTATCCTAAGGGAAAAATGTTGGAATCTAACTCCTGCAAAATCAGTGTCTAGGAAAGGGATTGAGGGCCGAAAGCCCGAAGGTTGGTGGTTATTTAATTAAGGAACGTCTTTGACGGAAAACCTCCCACCAACCTTACCCTGACCTGGCTGATTAGCTTGTGGTTAAAGTCTACATTAGACCTCCCGTGGACAGTCTAACCAGTTAGGAGTCGTCTAGGTCTAGGTCTACCCTAACTTAGGTTAGAATTTTTTCTTTCTTGTTGTTTATTTGTTTGCTTTTCTTTCTTTTTTGTGCGTATTCTATTGTGTGATATGGCTTATAATAATAATTCTTTCAACTTTAATAATAATCCATATTACACACCAAGTTCATTTTCGGATATTACCAACCCGGCATATCATGACTTTAACCAACCTAGTGTGCCGAATTGGTCTTATCCGAATCAATATAACCCATGTCCCCCATCTAATAACTATAATTTCATAATGATTTCAACTCTTCACCGAGTCTGTGGGGATTCACCTCCCCCGAGCATAATTTTCAACCACCTTGTCCTCCTTCTCCACCTAGTCCACGATATGTTCAAGAGTCAAACTCAGTTCCACCAGTCCAAAATAGAAAGCCATCAATTTTGGAAATGAGTATGCGTGAGTCCAAACACAAATCCCAAAATCTGATGGACTCACAATTTCAGTACCACTTCCAAGACAATTCTTCATCTTTTCATCAGACAATGAACCATCAACTATGAAAAGATGCTAGAAGCCATGACTCATGCTCAAAATACTCGTAATCGTGACATAGATATGATGGTCGAATCTCTACGTTCTCACCGTTTGACCAGTTCTGATGTCACTAACCATTCTGTTAGAGCCAAAGAGTCATGTAGTTTTGGAAATCAAGATTCCATTTCAGAACAACCATTTGAACTTGCCCAAACTCCAAATTTTGAAAAAGATATTGACAGTTTAGCAAGTTTTCCTTTTCCTGAAATAGAACTTGAAAATGAATATGATCCTGAACCCCAACTTAGTGATTCAATTCTACTTCATGGTTCAATTATGACTCCGGTATCTTCACCTGATTTTAATCTTTTTCCTGAGTCAACATTGAATCCTGTGCCAATTCATCATGAAATTGAATCACCCATTCTTGAGGATCATATTGAACTTGACCAATTATACAATTTTGAAAATCCTATTGACGAATTGGCAAGTTCTCAATTTTTTAATATTGAACTCAATGAGATATGTGACTTAGATTCTCAAATATGTGATCCAGTTCAACTTTCTGAATCAATATTGACTCCTGTTGTGTTACCAAACTTGAGTAATATTTTAGAGTCAGTTTTGATTCCTCCACCTATCATTCCTGAACTGGAATCACCCACATTAAGTCACATTCTATTGTTAGAAAATACATGTGGACTAGAGTTTCAACTTCTTGACTTGGACCCTATTCCTGAACCAATTTCGACTCTTGAATCTTTACTTGACTTAAGTTACCTTCCTGAGTCGGTATT
Organism: Agave tequilana; assembly: GCA_038442645.1. Classification (NCBI taxonomy): domain Eukaryota; kingdom Viridiplantae; phylum Streptophyta; class Magnoliopsida; order Asparagales; family Asparagaceae; genus Agave; species Agave tequilana. The sequence continues at coordinate 52,178 of JAVJIF010004246.1, forward strand.
AGTCCCTGTACTTCCTGAGTCCAAGTCAATCATTCTATCATTTCATACTCCTTTCTGGGACGAGGTGGTTGACAAATTTGACTCCGAAATCAATTATGGAATATGGAAATTAGATGGGGTTAAATTTTTAATAAAAATTCTTCATGGACAAATCTTTTTAGTGGGTTATATTAGTGTAATTTCTGGTGGGTTCCTCCGAATCCCACGAAAAGTCGATTGGGCCGCGTTTCGTGGACCAATCAGACCACCACCGGAACCACCACCTTAAGGTAACACTTTCCTTCCCTTTCTTCTTTTTCATGCATCTATGCATTAATTCATACATTCAGGACAATGCATGAGATAGGTGTGGGGAGGGGTCTAACATAACTTAGGTTTTCTTTTTATTAAAAAAAAACTTTTTGAAAATAGAAATAATATTTTGACATATTTTTTGTAAGAAATTAAGTTAATTTTAAGGAATAGGAAAATCTAAATTAGGATTTCTTATACTTGGTCAAAATAAGATTATTTGTTTGATTTTTGGGTTAGGAAGATAATTTGTCAAAGTAATTTAGTCTTGATCTTTACCTTGATGAAGTATGCACACCTTATACACTTATACACTTAGGGTTCAAAAACAAAGATTCTTATGCCTTATAAAAAAAAAAAAAAAACAAGTCTAATTATTGATTAGCTAGGTGCTTTGGCCTAAGCAAGCCTTACTATTTATGCGAAAGATGATTAGATAAGTTATAAAAAATATATATATATACAAACAAATCTAATTATTGACTAGCTAGGTGCTTTGGCCTAAGCAAGCCTTAGTATTTATGCGAAAGATGATTAGATAAGTTTGAAAAGAAAAATCCTCTGATTAAGCTGGGTATTTGTGCCTAATAAAGCAAAAGTATTCACGCCTAAAAGAGGTTCATATAATAAAATCCTTAGTTTTGTGGCCTTGTTTTCTCGAGTCCTAGGGGTGTCTTCTCACCTGGTGCCCTAAGACCGTCTGGTTTGGGAGTCATCGATTAAAGGCTCGTTACATGGGCAGATTAGAAAGCCTAAACTAAGGAATAATACCACCAAATATATATATATATATATATAATATATATATATATATAAATAAGGCATAAGAGTTAGAGTTAATGAACCCTTAGTCAAAATTTTCACAGTCACAAGTGCATATGACTTAGGATAAAGTAATAGACTAGATGAGAAGTACAATTTGACTCCTTACTTTAATTTGATAACAAATTTTTGAATAGAGACTAAGTTTAGGAATGAAAAATTAAGTTTTCCTATAACTTATAGATTGCTTAGATCTTACAATTATATGCCAAATATTTTTCTCTTTCAAAATGCTTTTCGAAAATACTAACTCTTTGTTTCCCTTTCTTTATGGATTTTGTGGGTGTAATCCGCTGAAAACCCTCACGAGACAAAACTCGTCCTCTAGGGGAAACCTAGAGGTTTAACGGCTTGTTGCACATGCTCAGTGCAATCGAGCGGCCTGCGAAAGTGGTATAATAATCCTTAGTATAGTTCAGTTGTTTTGCTCGAGGACGAGCAAAAGATAGGTATGGGGGTGTGATTAGTCGCTAATGTTGCATATTAAATATCATATTTCCATACTTATTTTAGAATAAAAGCCTGCATTGTCCTAATTAAATGCTAATTTTATTTGCAGGCCCATTCTTCAAGGAGATGAAGAGAAATGAGCCCAAAGCCCACCAAAATTCTGAATTAAATCAGAATTAATTCACACACACACTGAATCAGGGCAAAATCAAGAGGTTGAAAACTGGTTGAGAAGAATCCTCTCAGAATCGATCGGTTAAAGCAAAGATCAAGCAAGTTTGATTCAGATTCTGACTGGATACATTTTAGTATTCGAATCATATCTTTTGCTATAGAATCTCAATTCTGATGATTCAAGATGATCCAGAAAGCAGACTGACAGATCTACAACTCTTATGTTGATCATTATTTTTAATTCTGTCATTTGATAAGTGATATTCAGCAATCAACAGGCCAACAAACTACAGATCAGAACTGAATATCCACCTCAAATCAAGTTTGAAGATAAGGTGAGATCAAAATTGCCAGATTTACTTATCTTCATACTCCTCTACCCTCTCCATTTTCTTCTATAAATACCTGCACTCAAAGGCAAAAGGGACGACCATGCAGATTAGGATTTAGCCCAGTTTTAATTCTTTGTAGTTTAGGTTTTTCTTTCTTTTTATGTAACTTGTATGTAAACTTAGGGTAGAAGAAGATTCATGTAAGTAAGAGAGAGAGGCTGACGTTGAGAGTGACACCGATGTACCCTCCTCCTTTCTTTCATTGTCTTAGCAAGTAATAAAGGTAAATGCTTTGTTTGTTTTCTATTCTGCTTTACTTTACATTTGTTTTGCTTTCCTCTTCCTCTTCTACTTTACCTTGGTTGATTGTTGTTGAGTGTACAAGTGAATTCCAAAGCAAGTATAACTAAGCTACGTGAGAGCCAGCGATAGTTCATGAAGACGTTCTCCTCTTCCAAGATCCGCATCACTTCGTTCTTGCTAGGCTTGACGATATAATGTGCACGGGGACTGAGCTCGAGCTTATGATCTATGCGTTGAACGCCTTCGAAGCAAAGGTAGAACATGCAACGGTTTCCAGGTAAGTCATCACTCAACCTAGGTAAGTACTTCTTCACTTTTCTTTACTTCTTTTCTTTTCTTTCTTAGTTTAGATTACCAACCACTTCTTCCAAATCGTTTTCATTCTTCTTTCCACTTCATTGTACATAGTCGCTTTTCATCGTTTTCTGATTTTCCACCTTCTTCATCTTTCATTTTCTTCTAACATAACATAATTATTTTTTCATTTTCACTTCTTAAAAACAGAGAAGAACTCTCGCTTTTATTCTTAACGATTTCAATAAAGAACCGTAAAGCTTCCATCGCAAACCCTCCTTGTGGATCACGACCCGCATAGCCACTTGCTATAGCGGAAGAATTGAGCACTTGCACAAGTTTATTATTAGATCTGAAATTTCGTATTTTTTGTGCAGGTTTTGCCTCAATCATATGCTTTTCGTCATCAGGATACATTTTGATTTGATTGTATCCTGAGAATCCGTCCATGAAGGACATTCGTTCGAATCCACAAGTATTGTCAATCATGACATCTGTGATCGGCAATGGGAATTCGTCCTTGGGGCAAGCCTCGTTTAGATCACGGAAGTCGATGCAGATCCGGATCTTCCCGTTCTTCTTGGAGACGGGGACGATGTTGGCTACCCAGTCGGGATGTTGTTCTTCCCCTGACGAAGCCAGAATCAATCAGTTTTCTGACTTCTGATTGAATTGCCTCCATTATTTCTGGGCGAAACCGTCGCTGCTGTTGTTTGACAGGTTTTACGTCTGGATTGATGTTGAGGCGGTGCATAGCCACTTGAGGATCAAGTCCTGGCATGTCCTCATAATTTCAGGCGAAGACATCTACATACTCTTGTACAAGAGATATTAGATCCTTCCTCTCCGAAGGTGACAGGCCGTCACTTATGAAGATGGGCTTAGGGTTAGCTTCATCTCCTAGGTTGATCTGAATAACCTTGTCTTCTGTGGGTGGCTCGCGCTGTTCAAAGCGGGTATCCCAAAGAGCATTTAAATGTTCGATCCAAGGATCTGTATCAGATTGGATCATTTCTTCATTTCCATCTTCCAGGTGGCTTGTCGAAATCATGTTTACTGAAAGTTCCTTGAAGATGTTGCCGACACTGACATCTGACTCCCAAGATGATGTGTCTGAAGAGTAATCGTTGCTCGACGATTCTTGAGAATCGGAGGCTGATGGGACCGGAGTTGATACATAGCCCAACCCCCGGCGCGTCCGATGATAATAATCGGGGGCCTTCCCTTTCGGCACAAAGGATCGAAGTAGCGTTCTCCTTTCTTTGCCGAAGTTCAACCTGGGTCTGTTGGTTAGATCGTACCCCATGCACTTCATCATTTTGAGCGCTTTTGGTTCATAATGACTGAGCTGAGGGGATTCCTCCTCACTTTCCGAGTCTTCGCGGGGCATTGGCTCAGACGAGATTCTCCCAAAGAATTGGTTTTTGGCCTTTTCGTCTGGCTGGAACCATAAATATAGATTCTTGCGCATTACCATTGTCTCGGTATGTCTCGAAGGACGACTTCACTGGTACATGCAACGATGTCAAAGCATCTACTGCAGACCAGGGATCGTCATTTATATCAGTGCTAGTATCTGACGGTATTGAATCAGAAGCACATACAGAAAAATACGCAAAATCTAAATCTTCATTAATATACCAACCGCCTACATCATCGGTGGTATTATCGACATCGGGCTTATTAGTGCCCGTTACAAGTGGTTCTAACTCCCACAGGCACTCTTCTTTCTCAGGCTCAGTGTCAGCCTCATTACCAGAGTCTGGCTGCTCTGGTTGCGGGGCTTCATCCGTCTCCCCCTGATCTTGGTACAACAAAGAGTCGTGAAATAATTCTCGACCCCTTTGAACGGATACCTTTCGGCGATCAACGTCTGCACCTTTCCACTCCCGTCAATGTACTTCATGACTTGGTGGAGAGTGGAGGGAACGATGGAGTTGCGGTGAATCCACGGTCGTCCCAGCAATAGATTGTAGGAAGTGTCAGCGTCGATGATGTAGCATGTCACTTCCGACTTGAGGCTTCCAATCTGACACCTGAGCTTGATCTTCCCTATCGGACGGGTCTGGTTGGCATTGAACCCATAGATAGTCGTCTGGGTAGGGCTCAAACGATGGGTAGGAATGCCGAGATGTTGCATGACCCGGCCAGGCATGATGCTCAACGCGGACCCTGGATCTACCTGGATGCGGTTCACCTCAGACGATCCAATATACCCTGTGAAGTACAGGGGTCGATCATGCTTCCCTTTAACCTGCATATCATCAGCCGTGAAGGTGATGCAGGGGGCATTCTGGGAGGTGTGGAGGCAATCCTCTACATCTTCCTCCTTCGGCACCTGGGTCATAAAGACCTCAGCATTTGCCAGAGCTTCTTGCAGAGATTCCCTGGTAGATTTTGATAGTCTAAGAAGTTCATACAAGGTAATGCGTGCCGGAACGTTGGCCAACTGAGCCAGGACATCAAAGCGGTAAGGCGCCGTAGATCCTTCCGCGATGCCCTTTTGAAGGGCTCGAGAAAATCGAGTCTCTTTCTGCTTCTCCACAGGTGGCTTTGTGGAGGGCCTGACTGGCTCCGCAGTTAGTTGTGGAGGGGCTACTGCCGTCTCGCCGTACTGTTTCAAGTACGCCTGTCCTGAACGGGTTCCCGCCATTGGTTGGTTGGGCTCTGCGGCCAAGACTATCGTTTCCTCCTCTGAGTCGGTCAGTGAAGGGATATCAGTCTCCGCTTCTCGGGAAGAGGCGCATACCACGTTGCAAGATGAGGCTTTTGCCTTGCCTTTGGATTTCCTGTTGGTTACAGTAGTCCATTGCTGTTCATTGACAAGGTCAGGGTGGACCCATATGATTTCTCCCTGAGGGGTGGGAACGGTACCAAGCCTTTCTCTTGCTGCTGGTGAGGGTCTGTGTTGACTATTCTCAGTTCTCCTCTTAGAATAGGGATCACCCCCGCAGGCGTTGGGGGTTGTCTTCCGAACTGGAGAGCTGACGTCACATTAGCCGTCACCTTCTTCTGCTCTGGTCGGAGCTTTAACACCTCCGCGTCAATCAGAGCCTGAAGGACGTCCTTGAAGACGTAGCAGCTTTTGGTAGGGTGTCCCAACATTCTGTGGTATAGACAGTAGTTGGGATTGTCGGTCTTGCCGACTTCCTCGGGGCGCCTAGCTTCAGGGAGCTTCAGTCGGTTGCTCTTGTTGAGTAGTTTAAAGAGTGAATCGACATGTTCCTCCTTGAAGGAATATTGCTTGTTGGCGCGAGGCTGACTTGAAGAGCCACTCGCCCTGCCTGATTGAGGTTTGGCGGGAGATTTGGTTTCCGTTGTCAAATTATCCTTCCGCTTTGTTTGGAGGGATGTGTCTGGCGCACGCCTTGTCGACCTTTCCGGCCTAGGCTTACCTTCCTCCGCTCTGACGTGGGCGACAATCTCCTCAGCCTGTTCACCTTGTTGGACTAATTGTTTTCAGGTGCGGCTTTCAACAACTCCTATTTGAGCAAGGAGTGAGGTTTGGAGATTGTGGCGGCATGTTTCCACCAGGGTGGCCTGGGTCATACCGCTTGGACACCGGAGTGCCATGTTCCGAAATCTTTCCACGAAAGATTTGACGGACTCCCCTTTCCGCTGTTTGGTAGCCAAAAGGTGGGCATCGTGACTTCAGAGTCATCTTCGAAGAAGCGTGTTAAGAACAGCTTCTCCAGATCGCCCCAGTTCTTGATAGAACTTTCTGGGAGCTTCATGAACCATTCAAAGGCCAACCCTTTCAGGGTACCGATGAACAGACGCGCCAGGATAGCATCGTTGTCTACTACATTCCGGTTTGGGATTTGAAGTAGTAGATGTGCTGGTTGGGTGACCCTTTCCCGTCGAATGCTTGGAGGGTGGGAGCCTTGAACTTAGGAGGGTATGAAACTAAGTCCCACTCAGCCGGATAGGGCCGGACCACTCCTACTTCTTGGAGGTCTTTGCGATTGGCAAGGGCCTCGAGGCGTCACTCCAATTGACTCATTCTCTTAGCATGAGCCTTTCCCTGGTCTTGGTCGCCCTTTACTTGCGACGAGGATTTGGGCGAATCCGCAGCAGATCGCCGCGTCTCCTCAGAAGATTCGGAAGATGAGCTTTCTCCCTCTCTCCTTTTGCCTTTTGACTTTTTAGGAGGATTTCCTCCTGTCTTCGAGCAGCTGTGCAATTGCCTGCTTGAGGGAGTTGATAGATTCCTGCTGAGAAAGAATCATATCCATTTGCGCCTTCTGGATCAGTTCTAAACGTCTAGCCGTCTCCTCAGGAGTGCCTGTAATGTAAGCGGAGGTCTCCTTCTCGACGGAAGAGTTCGAAGCCCTAGATTCCGCTACGGCGGAGTGAGAATCGTTCACTTCAACGCCGTGGGCTAAGGCATTATAGTCAATTGGGGAATGGCCCCCGTCCGGGTGCGAGTGTGTCGATACACCCCTTCTGGTTCAGAGTCAGACTCGGACTCATCTGAGCTGACTGCAAGTTATTTTCCCTTGCTCCTGCTTGTTATATTCGCAGCGAGCTCCGGGTACTCAACGTCAGAGAAGGTTCTCCTTCTGTGGGAGCGTTTTCTTTTAGCTGACGGGGGAATCAGGGTCAGCTGTCTGACTAAAGACTGCTGATGTACGCCTGATCCACAACGGCTCTCAGAGAGCATGTGGATGAGCCATTGGCAGCAACACGAAGAAGTGGCCTGATTGGCACTTCTTTTCTTCGTCAAATAATCCCTCAAATCCATAGGAGGGGGATTGAAGAGGCTAGCCTCGCAACGTCGAAGACGGGAGGTATCCATGTGCTGTGCAGTATGGACGCAGACTTCAGGGACGCGGTTCTCGCGTCGCGGCTGTAGAACGCGCGTCTGGCGTCTCTGTTGAGATGAGACGCGAGTCTCGCGTTGCTGCCTAGTGCGTCCGGGCAGAGACGTGTGAGAGAGAGTGGGCTGCTGGGCCCCACGCCTGTGGGCGCGTGCTTCTTGCGTTTGACGAGACGCAGAAGCTTCGCCTTGGCGTTTGGTAAGTTGGTCTTCAGAGGACTCAACTTGAGGAGTTACACATTTGGGCCGCCAAACGCGGATTTCACGTACTGGACGTGCCGCGGGCAAAGCGCCATATTGTATGTCGCGTTTAGCCTCAGTCAGACAACCAACGGTTCCAACTTGAAGCTGACGCGCGCGTCTCCTCTGTCGCCGCTCAGCGTTTCGATTGCGTCGAGGAGGTGGAGAGAGACCAACAACTTCCTGGTCTGCAGAACCAGGGATGCTCACCACGCGGGTCTCCTGAGAGACGCAGACGCGGGTGTTCTGTGCAACGTGGTTGGTTGCGAAGGCAGATGTGCCTGGGACCACGCGGGCCTTCTGAGAGGCGTTGGCGCGTGTACCTTGCTTGGCACAGTCGGCAGCAGGGGAGCTCGAGAAAGCCACAGATCGGGCCTCGAGGCCATTCCCCGTCGAGACCCGGCGGCAGACGCGGGTCTTTGGGCTCTTGGAGCCGGAGCAGAGAAACTCTTCGTACTTCGCCTGGTCGAACTCGACAACGAGCGATTCGACCATCTTCCCCTTACGGAGGACGTCATCCTGCGCCACGATCTGTTCGTCAGTGACGAAAGTAGTCCCCAGCGGAGTCGCCATCTCTTGTATGACCCGGAAAAGGAGAAGACAAGAATTGCTGTAAAAGTTTTCCTTAAATCAAATGAAAAGGATTACAACAAAAACTGTTCCTTCCGGTTACAAGGGAGGGAGAATATTGAATCTTGAATTCCCCCTTTGTTTAAGGCTGGGTTCTTCGTGTGGCGGTGGAGAGTGAATCTTATTCTCCGTTGACCAGATGACCGTCCTTCTGGGATCTCCTCTTCGGCCGGTAGAAAGAGTGACACAGCTCTGTCTACCAAAACTCTAAAAGAGAAGGTAGGCGAAAGCTAGCTCGTACGCAGCGAACTTGCTGAAGAGTTGATCTGCTTCTTTTCTCTCTGTGTCGCCCTCTGTCTCTCTTCGTCCGATTGATTCTCTGATCTCCTCCCCTCCCGTCTTCATAGCAAACAGGGCTATTTATATAGGTACCAGGGGTGAACGTGCCCCCTAAAAATGCTCCACAATGAGGGCCAACTTCCCCGCTACATGGGCGGTAACTAACCCACGTGCCTGCTAAAGACACGCCACGATGGGGGCTGATTTCCCTTACGTGTAGGCAGTGATTGGTCCCTTAACCAAGGCGGTTATAACTGAGACGCGGGTTTTAGACCTTTGCGTCTTGAGGCTGAGACGCGGGTGTCAGGCCGACGCGCCTTGATGCTGAGACGCGGGTGTCGAGCCAACGCGCCTTGATGCTGAGACGCGGGTGTCGAGCCAACATCAAGGTGCTGAGACGCGGGTGTCGAGTCAACGCGCCTTGATGCTGAGACGCGGGTGTCGAGCCAACGCGCCTTAATGCTGAGACGCGGGTGTCGAGCCAACGCGCCTTGATGCTGAGACGCGGGTGATAGCCCTCGCGTCTAGAGCTTGAAACTTTGCTTTTCAATGGCTTGTCCTCCAGTAACTTTTGGACAGCCTACAGCCATACAGGACATAATCAATGTAGGGGAATTGCCAGTCTCTAGGCTCTGGACCGATTGACAATTCCAGTGCTTCTTTGTTTTGAGAATCTCCTGTTGGCTCCTGGTAATCCTCGAGAGCAATTCTCGGGCAATACAGTCGTGGCTGTGGACAAATATCTTCTCCACTGTTCCAGCCGGTAGAGCTAAAGAGGCAGCGAGGGATGCGAGTGCATCTGCATGCGCATTTTGCCTACGCGGTACATGGTCGATGTAGAAGTTTGTGAACCTCTCGGCCATGCGGACAGTTGCGTTGTAGTACGGTACTAGGTCTTCATGTCTGACTTCGTACTCTCCGCGAACTTGGCTAACGATGAGTTTAGAGTCACCATATGCCTCGAGATTTTAACGCCAATCTCATCGGCGAATTGCATCCCAATCAAAAGACCATTGTACTCCGCCACATTGTTGGAACACGGCTCGGTTAATGAGACAGCTCGAGGAATCACATAGTTCTGTGGGGAGACGAGTACTACTCCTACTCCTGCCACTATGTGTCCTTTTGGGCTTGTTCTCGATGCACCACCAAAGAAAAGTTGCCACACCTGCCTTTCGAAGGATGTCTGGGTTTGGTAGGCTTCAGCGACCTCGTCTGGGAGATCTTCATAAAGTTGGCTGTCCTCGGATCTGGATGCTCAGCCAGGAAATCCACCACCGCTTGACCCTTCACGGCTTTTTGTGGTAAAAAGTGCATTTCATATTGGGATAGCAATATGGCCCATTTTGCCAGCCGGCCGTTCAATGATGAAGGCTTTGTCATAAGTAACCTCAAGGGGTTGAATTTTGAGATGACGTTTATTGTTTGGCCTACCAAATAGTGTCGCATTTTCTGAATAGCAAACACCAATGCCAAATGCTCTTTCTCGATCGGGTTGTACCGATGTTCGGCTCCGATCATTGTTCTACTCAAATAGTAGATTGCTTGCTCTCGTCCTTGATCATCATTCTGAGCTAGTAGAGCTCCTAAAGAATGATCCATTGCTCGGACGTATACCAGGAAAGGTTTTCCAGACACCGGAGCTGTAAGGACTGGCGGTTGTGTGAGGTACTGTTTAATTTCCTCAAATGCTTGCTGGCAAGCGCTGTCCCAAATGAACGAAACACCTTTCTTCATTAATTTAGAAAAGGGTTGGCATCTTCCGGAGAGATTTGAGATAAACCTTTGGATGTACGCCAATCGTCCTTGCAATCCCTGAGCTCCTTGAGGTTTCTCGGAGGTTGCATCTCCTGGATAGCGCGAACCTTTTCTGGGTCCACATGAATCCCCGTAGAGGTTACTACAAACCCTAAGAATTTTCCACTGGCACCCCCAGGAAGGACTTGGTGGGGTTCATCTTCAATTGATGGGCCCGCATGATGTCAAAGACGACCTTTAGATCAGTTATATGATCCCCTTTAACGCGGCTTTTCACCGCGATGTCGTCCACATAGCATTCCACCGTTTTGCGCATGTGCTCGTGAAAAATGGCATTCATGGCCCTTTGATATGTTGCCCCTGCATTCTTCAGTCCGAAGGGCATGACGGTGTAGCAGTAGACCCCTAGTGGTGTTCTGAAGGAGGTATGCTTTTCGTCGTCAGGATACATTTTGATTTGATTATATCCTGAGAATCCGTCCATGAAGGACATTCGTTCGAATCCACATGTATTATCAATCATGACATCTGTGATTGGCAGTGGGAATTCGTCCTTGGGACAGGCCTCGTTCAGATCACGAAAATCGATGCAGATTCGGATCTTTCCGTTCTTCTTGGCAACGGGGACAATGTTGGCTACCCAGTCGAGGTGTTGTTCTTCCTTGATGAAGCCAGAATCTATAAGCTTTCTGACTTCTGATTGAATCGCCTCCATTATCTCTGGGCGAAATCGTCGCTGTTGTTGTTTGACAGGCTTTACGTCCGAATTGATGTTGAGGCGGTGCATAGCCACTTGAGGATCAAGTCCGGGCATGTCTTTGTAATTCCAGGCGAAGACGTCTATATACTCTTATACAAGAGATATTAGATCCTTTTTCTCCGAAGGTGACAGGCCGTCACTTATGAAGATGGGCTTAGGATTAGCCTCATCCCCTAGATTGATTTGAACAACCTTGTCTTCTGTGGTGTGGCTCTCGCTGTTCAAAGCGGGTATCCCAAAGAGTATTTAAATGTTTGATCCAAGGATCTGTATCGGATTGGATCATTTCTTCATCTCCGTCTTCCAGATGGCTTGTTGAAATCATGTTCACTGAAAGTTCTCCGAAGATGTTGCCGATACTGACATCTGACTCCCATGATGACGTGCCTAAAGAGTAATCGTGACCTGACGATTCTCGAGAATCAGAGGCTGATGGAGCCGGAGTTGATACATAGCCCAACCCCCTGCGAGTCTGATGATAATAATCGGGTGCTTTTCCTTCCGGCACAAAGGATCGAAGTAGCGTTCTCCTTCCTTTGCCAAAGTTCAACCCGGGCCCGCTTGTTAAGTCATACCCCAGCGTTTCATCATTCTGAGTGCTTTTGGTTCGTAATGATCGAACTGAGGGGATTCCTCCTCGCCTTCTGATTCTTCGCGGGGCGTTGGTTCAGACGAAATCCGCCCAAAAAGAATTGGTTTTTGGCCTTTCCGTCTTGCTGGAACCGTGAATATAGATTCTTGCGCATTACCATTATCTTGGTACGTCTCGAAGGACGATTTCACTGGTACATGCAATGATGTCAAAGCACCTATTGCCGACCAGAGATCATCATCTACTTCGGTACTAGTGTCTGACGGTACTGAATCAGAAGCAAACACAGAAAAATACGCCAAATCTAATTCTTCATTAATGTACCAACCGCCTGCATCGTCGGTGGTATTATCGACATCGAGCTTATTAGTGCTCGTTACAGGTGGATCTAGCTCCCACACGCACTCTTCTTCTTCTAGCTCGGTGTTGGCTTCATTGCCAGAGTCTGGTTCCTCTGGTTGCGGAATTTCATCTGCTTCCACAGAGTCTTGGTACAGGAGGGAATCTGTGAAATAATTCTCGACTCCCTTGAACGGATGCCTTTCGGCAATCAACGTTCGCACCTTTCCACTCCCGTCAATGTATTTCATGACCTGGTGGAGGGTAGAGGGAACGATAGAATTGCGATGAATCCAAGGTCGTCCCAGCAGTAGATTGTAGGAAGTGTCAGCGTCGATGACGTAGCATGTCACTTCCGACCTCAGATCTCCGATCTGGCATTTGAGCTTGACCTTCCCCATTGGACGGGTACTATTGGCATTGAACCCATAAATGGTCGTCTGGGTAGGGCTCAAACGATGAGTAGGAATCCCCAAATGTTGCATGACCCGGCGAGGCATGATGCTCAATGCAGACCCGGGATCTACCTGAATGCGGTTCACCTCAGATGATCCAATATACCCTGCGAAGTAAAGGGGTCGATCATGTTTCCCTTTGGCTTGCATATCATCCGCCGTGAAGGTGATGCAGGGAATATTTTGGGAGGCGTGGAGGCAATCCTCTACATCTTCCTCTTTTGGTAGCTGGATCATGAAGACCTCAGCATTTGCCAGAGCCTCTTGTAGAGCTTCTCTGGTCGATTTTGATAACCTGAGAAGCTCATAAAGCGTAATCCGCGCCGGGATGTTGGCTAATTGAGCCAGGACATCAAAGCGGTAAGGTGCTGTGGATCCTTCCGCTATGTCTTTCGAAAGAACTCGAGAAACCGAAGTTCTTTCTGTTTCTCCACGGGTTGCTTCGTGGAGGTTTTGGCTGGCTCTGCAGCGGGTCTTGGAGGAGTTACCACCGTTTTGCCATACTTTTTCAAATATGGCTGCCCCGAACGGGTTTCTGCCACCAGCTGACTGGGTTCTGTGGCCAGAACTATTGTCTCCTCCTCTGAGTCGGTTAGCGAGGGAACATCAGTTTTCGCTTCTCGAGAAGAGGCAACACCACATTGCAGGATGAAGCCTTTGCTTTGCTTTTGGACTTCCTGTTGGTTACAGTAGTGCATTGCTGGCTGTCAACAAGGTCAGGGTGGACCCACATAATTTCCCCTTGAGGTGTGGGAACAGGTATCAGGTTTTTCTCTTGCTGCTGGTGAGGGTCTGTGTTGACCACTCTTAGCTCTCCTTTCGGAACAGGGATCACCCCCGAAGGTGTTGGGGGTTTTTCGAAAGGAGAACTGACGTCATATTAGCCGTCACCTTCTTCTGCTCTGGTCGGAGTTTCAATACCTCCGCGTCAATCAGGGCCTGAAGGATGTCCTTGAAGATATAATAGCTCTTGGTGGGGTGTCCCAACATTCTGTGATACATACAGTAGCTGGGATTATCGGTTTTACCGACCTCTTCGGGGCGCCTAGCTTCAGGGAGCTTCAGTCGATTGCTCTTATTGAGCAGTTTGAAGAGGGAGTCGACATGCTCATCCTTGAAGGAATATTGCTTGTTGGTGCTGTTGGCCCAAGGTTACAATCACCCGTTTTTTAGTGTGTTTTGATGATTACAAAACATATATAGTTATTTGTACTAATCATGTTTGTTGTTTTAGTGTGTTTCAGGGTTCTAATGAAACTAGAAGGTTTCTTCCCTAAAGGAAGGTGTTTTGACTCAAGTCACCTCAATTCGGGCTCAAGAATCAAGCTTTCAAGATCATATGGAGAAGCCCACTTGAAGAACTTGTAGTCCTTAGAACCAATGTAAGAAATAGTTTGTTAAACTTTGAGTTTTGAAAATTGGCTCTAGGATACACACACACATTTATGTATACAAGTTTTCATGTTTAAAACTGTGTGTTTCTAAGTTTCATGCTTTAACAAATATACATGACTCTAAGTTTTACAAAGGTATATATATCATGTTTAAAATCATGTATACTCCTTCTAGCATGATACTTAGTTTTCTTTACTTCAAAACATTTTTTACAAAATTATTCCAAAGTCTGGCACTTGCTGTTTTTCTGTTTCAGGCAAGACCGCCGACCGGCCCGGTCAACCGGCACCTGCACAGGACATGCACGCTTGTGCATGTCTGTCGGCCGACCGCCCGGGTCGACCGACTGTCTGCAGGTTTGATCTCGGGTTTTTCTGGGTCGACCTCGAGGTCGACCGCCTTCAGAAACCTGTGTTTCTTTTTAGAGGACGGTCGACCCGAGCGGTCGACCCGAGCCCAACGGCTACTGCCAGCAGTGCGGACGGCCGACCGGACGGGTCGACTGCCAGGCCTGCAGAACCCCAACGACTCTTTCCTCTTTCGTGTATTTCTGAAATCTGTTTTTGTAATCTGTTTTGGTAGACTTTTTCTGAGTTTTTGGAGATCTTTTCCAGATCAAATAAGCTTAAAATAAATTAGTTTTAACCTATTTCTCTCCCTATAAATAGAGGAAAATAGGCTCTTGCAAAATACTAAGAAAAATACCTAAGTGTTCAAAGTTTTCAAAAGAGAAGAAAAGTTTTTAAGCTCTCCAATTTCCATTCTTTCTTGAGCTTGTTTTTTAGTTGTATTGTCTAGCAAAAATCATTCTACAACTTAGTTTTCTCACTACACTTCTTAGAGCCAAAATTCCCTACTCAATCTATAAGGAAGTTGTAAAAGAGTGAGAGTTTGTAAGAAGTTTAGTGATCTTGTTGTGATCACTTTGGTTACTTGTGTTCATCTTGTTCTTGTGGAGACACCTCTTCGGTAGAGGTTATTGTAAGTGGTGGAGTTCGGTGCTCGGGTCTTTGGTAAACCGTTGTAAGCGTCCTCGGTGGATAGTGGAAACCCTTCACGGAGGTGAAGGCGGGGAGTAGAGCGGTGGCTCGAACCTCGAAACAAACATCTTGTGTTTGCGATTGCTTTGTGTCCATTTTGCTTTAAATTTCTCTTGCACTCTATTGCCTTCAATTACTTTCTTAGATCTAGTTTTCTACCTTGTGTTATTGCCTCTAGTTTGTGATACTTGTGATATATCTTGTGTGCATTTCATTATTGCATATTATTCATTCTTTTGTTCGATCAATTCTCATACAACAAGGTTGCATTGCGCACCTCTAACCCATTCAAGGGGAATCAGGAGGAAGGAGTTCAGAACCTCTCACGGGGTATTCGGCTCTTAGTCTTATTTTGAGAGATCGTTGCATCATTCATCCATCTTAGTTTTAAAAAGATTGTTTGATTAGCAATTACACCTATTCACCCCCTCTAGGTGTTTTTCAATTGGTATCAGAGCTTGACTCTAGGCTCTTGGCTTAACAACCTTAGAGAGATTCTAATATTGCTAATCATTTCATTCATTCTCACTTAGTAAAGATGGCCGATGGTATTAAGACACCCCCTAAGTTTGATGGACTTAACTTTCCAATATGGAAGGTTAAGATGACCGTTTTCTTGCAATCTCTAGGTAGTCGAGTTGCAAAGGCCGTGACCAAACCCTTTAGTGCACCCCCCGGTGATGAATCTACTTGGTCCGAAATTGAGACTAAGGAGTTTGATGCCAATGCTAGGGCTCACTATGCACTACTTCAAGCCCTCAATGATGATGACATTGCTAGAGTCATCCATTGCAAATCCGCATTTGAGATTTGGACACACTTTCTAGTTACACATGAGGGGACCTTACAAGTGAAGAGGGCTAAGATAGACCTTCTTCGGTCCCAATATGAAAACTTTTGCATGCAAGAGAATGAAACCATAGATGATATGGTTACAAAATTTACTAAGATTACTAATGGACTTTCTTCTCTAGGTGATGGCATTGATAATGACCAAAGAGTTAGAAAGATCATCCGGGCTCTTCCTCCTTCATGGAAAGTAAAAGCAACAACCTTGAAGGAACTCAATGACAAGGAGGAGATGGAGCTAATTGGTCTCATTGGGAACCTCAAAACCCATGAGATGGAGAGGAAAGTAAGGGAGGACATGGCTCCTTCCAAGAAGAAGACTATAGCCTTCAAAAGTCAATCCACACACTCCGACGAAGACGATGAAGAAGAAGATGACGAAGAGCTCTCACTTCTTGTGAAGAACGTCCGGAGGATGTACAACAAGGCTAAATTTCAAGGAAGAAGGAGATGGCAAGGAGGTAAAGAATAAACAAAAATCATTTGCTTTAATTGCAAAAGACCGGGACACATTGTTGCGGAGTGCCCGGATAAAGTAAATCCCTCCACCTCAAAGAAGCCCTTCAAGAAGAAAGCAATGAAGGCTACATGGGATTCCGAGAGCGAATCCGAGGAGGAAATCGACACCGCCAACATGTGCTTCATGGCCAATGAAAGCACAAGCAAGGTAACCTCTTCCACTTCTCTTAATGATGAACTTTCCATGGATGAACTAGGAGAAGCATTTGTAGAGTTATCACATAATTATGATTTCCTAAAGAAAAAATATTTAAAAATGAAAAAGGAAAATGAGTCACTTAATCATCAAGTTTTTACACTTTCCAAAGAAAAAGATGACTTGCTCTCTACTTTAGTTACTACTCAAAATGATTTTGATAAGTACAAGATTTCTTGTAAAGGCAAGTCCCCACTAGTTGATTCTAATGAGATTACCATACTTAAAGAAAGAATAGACTCATTAGGAATTGTTTTGAAAAATTGTGAGTTTGATAAAAAGAAAATTGAGGCCATGTTTCCTAAGAAACAAGCCCCAAAGAAAAATGCCTTCCATGCTCATGCTCATGTTCATACCACACAACCTTTACATCGTAGCAAACTCCCAAAACATGCTCACACTTCACACACTCATCATGCATTCATGTATGGTAAAGTGTTTTCATGTTCATATTGTGGCCGTAAAGGTCACTTAGTTAAGTTTTGCTATGATAGACTAAATGCATCTCGTCATAATGTTTGGGTTCGAAACACTAACTTTCAAAGACCCAAGAAAATTTGGGTACCAAAATCAATGAATTTGTTAAATGATGTAGGTACCTTCCAAAGCCCAACGACGTAGAGGATTGTGGTATCTTGATAGTGGTTGCTCAAGGCACATGACTTGGGACATCAACAACTTTGCAACCCTATCAAGATACCATGAAGGTGGCACCATCACCTTCGGAGATGATGCCAAGGGTAAAATCATCGGTATTGGTAATGTTAAACTTGGTACATCCCCCTTAATAGAAAATGTAGTTTTAGTTGATGGCCTCAAGCATAATCTCTTGAGTGTTAGTCAACTTTGTGATAAAAGTTTTGATGTTATTTTTGATAATGTAGTTTGTAAAGTAATTGATAGAATATCTAATACTTGTGTATTTTTCGTTTTTCGTGAAAACAATGTTTATATGATTGATATGTCTAATATGTCTTGTAATATTACTTGTTTAAAAGCCCTCGATGATGACTCTTGGTTGTGGCATAGAAGATTAGGCCACATTTCTTTTGACCATATATCTAGGTTAAACACAAAGGAAATGGTGAAAGGTATTCCTTGCTTGAATTTTGAAAAGGACTGGGTTTGTGACGCATGTCAATTTGGGAAACAAACCAAGTCTTCCTTCAAATCAATTAAGGATATCATGACATCACGTCCTTTGGAGTTAATCCATATGGATTTATTTGGTCCTACTCAAACTAAAAGTCTAAGTGGGAATCGGTTTGCATTTGTTTTGGTTGATGACTTTTCACGTTTTACTTGGGTTTTCTTTCTTGAACACAAAAATCAAGCCTTTTCACATTTCAAGCCTTTAAGAAAAGAGTTGAAAAGGAAAAAGATTCTTCAATTTTAAGAATAAGAAGTGATAAAGGAGGTGAGTGAGTTCATTAACCTACCCTTTACCACTTTTTGTGAAGAACATGGAATTAAGCATGAACTTTCTTGTCCTAGAACTCCACAACAAAATGGAGTAGTTGAACGGAAAAATCGAACTTTACAAGAGATGGCTAGGACAATGCTAAGTGAATATGGTCTACCACATTATTTGTGGGCCGAGGCCGTTAATACATCATGCTATATATCAAATCGTGTTTTCTTGTGTAAAAATACTTCAAAGACTTCTTTTGAAATGTACTTTTCTAGAAAACCAAATGTTTCATATTTCAAGGTTTTGGATGCAAATGTTTTGTTTTAAATACAAAAGATAATTTAGGAAAATTTGATGCTAGATCTTATGAGGCTATTTTTGTTGGTTATTCTAACACTAGCAAGGCTTATAGAATCTTCAATAGATCATCTTTGACTATTGAGGAATCTATACATGTTAAGTTTGAAGAATCTAACTTGTTTGTTAAGAATGTTGTAGAAATAGATGCATTGGATGAAGGCTTGGAGAAAGTGACCTTGGAGGATACACCTACTATGGGAGACAAGCCAAAGGATGATGAAGGAAGTGAAGCTAAAGTAGAAGAGGCTCAAGGAAATGAAATTCAATCAATTGAAGTGGAGCCTACTCAACAACTTTCAAAGGATTGGAGATACAATCCTCATCATCTCAAGGATCTCGTCATAGGTGAAGTATCTAAAGGTAATCACTCGCTCTAAACTTCATGATTTTTGTGGATATTATGCATTTATTTCTCATGTTGAACCCAAGAACGTCCTCGAAGCCGAGGCCGATTCATATTGGTTGCTAGCCATGCAAGAGGAACTCAATCAATTTGAGCGCAACCAAGTTTGGCACCTTATTCCTAGGCCCCACGATAGACCAACAATTGGTACTAAGTGGATCTTTAAGAACAAGTTGGATGAATCGGGTAACGTTGTTAGGAATAAAGCTAGGTTAGTTGCAAGGTTACACTCAAATCAAAGGAATCGATTTTGAAGAAACCTTTGCACCCGTAGCACGGCTTGAAGCCATACGGATGACACTAGCATTTGCCTCATATAAAGATTTTAAATTATTTCAAATGGATGTTAAAAGTGCTTTTCTAAATGGTTTTATTGAAGAGGAGGTGTATGTTGAACAACCCCCCGGTTTGTTGATCCTACACATCTGGATTTTAAGTTTAAATTAGATAAAGCTCTTTATGGTTTAAAACAAGCCCCTAGGGCTTGGTATGAAAGACTTTCTTCATTTCTAATTTCAAATGGTTTTAAGAAAGGTAAAATAGATACTACTTTATTTACAAAACATGTAGAAAATGATATTCTTATTGTGCAAATTTATGTTGATGACATTATTTTTGGTTCTACTAATGAATCTCTTTGCCAAGCTTTTGAATCATGCATGAAGGAAGAATTTGAAATGTCTATGATGGGGGAACTCAACTATTTCCTTGGACTCCAAATCAAGTAAAGGAAGGATGGGATCTTCATAAATCAAGCCAAGTACACAAAGGAATTAATCAAAAGGTTCGGGCTTGAAGGATCTAAAGTGAGCAAAACTCCCATGGCAACAACCACAAAGCTTGATAAGGATGAACAAGGTAAAAGTGTAGACATTAAACTTTATCGTAGCATGATAGGTAGTTTATTTTATTTGACGACTAGTAGGCCGGATATTATGTTTTCCGTTTGTCTTTGTGCACGTTTTCAATCTTGTCCTAAAGAATCTCATATAATTGCGGTTAAACGCATAATTAGATACCTTAAGGGCACTATTGAAATGGGTTTGTGGTATCCGAAAACCGGACTATTTGAAATGAAGAGTTTTTCGGATACCGACTATGCGGGTTGTAGGGTAGATAGGAAGAGCACAAGTGGAACATGTCAATTTCTAGGTAATTGTCTTGTATCTTGGTCTTCCAAAAAGTAAAATTCGGTAGCCCTTTCAACCGCCGAGGCGGAGTATGTTGCAGCCAGAGCTTGTTGTGCACAAGTTCTTTGGATGAAACATACTCTCCTCGATTATGATTTACACTTTGATCATGTTAAAATATTTTGTGATAATACTAGTACAATTCACATGACAAAGAATGCAAATCAACATAGTAAAACCAAACACATTGACATTAGGTATCACTTTCTTAGAGATCATTATGAGAAAGGTGATATTGATATTGATTATGTTTCTACCGATTTTCAACTTGCCGATATTTTTACTAAACCATTAGATTATGCTAGATTCTCTTTTATTTGTGGTGAGTTGAATGTTTGCATTATAGATTCTTAGAACATTTTTTGTTTTGATTGACCCTTTTTGATGTATGACAAAAAGGGGAGAAAAAGAATAAGTTTGTTGTTTAAAAAGAATAAGTTTGTTGTTAAGTTTGTTGTTTAAAAAGAATAAGTTTGTTGTTTAGTGTTTATTTGAGTTTTTGACAAAAACTATTGTGTTTTCAATGCTTTATATATCTTGCTTTTCATAGTCATTCTTTATACATAGCATTATTTGAGGGGGAGCTTCCAAGCTCTTCTTCCATTTTTTTTTAAATAACCTAT
Source organism: Agave tequilana (assembly GCA_038442645.1). Taxonomy (NCBI): domain Eukaryota; kingdom Viridiplantae; phylum Streptophyta; class Magnoliopsida; order Asparagales; family Asparagaceae; genus Agave; species Agave tequilana. Next base: position 72,702 of record JAVJIF010004246.1, read on the forward strand.
ATGTTTTGTCATCATCAAAGGGGGAGATTGTTGACCCAAGGTTACAATCACCCGTTTTTTAGTGTGTTTTGATGATTACAAAACATATATAGTTATTTGTACTAATCATGTTTGTTGTTTTAGTGTGTTTCAGGGTTCTAATGAAACTAGAAGGTTTCTTCCCTAAAGGAAGGTGTTTTGACTCAAGTCACCTCAATTCGGGCTCAAGAATCAAGCTTTCAAGATCATATGGAGAAGCCCACTTGAAGAACTTGTAGTCCTTAGAACCAATGTAAGAAATAGTTTGTTAAACTTTGAGTTTTGAAAAATTGGCTCTAGGATACACACACACACATTTATGTATACAAGTTTTCATGTTTAAAACTGTGTGTTTCTAAGTTTCATGCTTTAACAAATATACATGACTCTAAGTTTTACAAAGGTATATATATCATGTTTAAAAATCATGTATACTCCTTCTAGCATGATACTTAGTTTTCTTTACTTCAAAACATTTTTTACAAAATTATTCCAAAGTCTGGCACTTGCTGTTTTTCTGTTTCAGGCAAGACCGGCCGACCGGCCCGATCGACCGGCACCTGCACAGGACATGCACGCTTGTGCATGTCTGTCGGCCGACCGCCCGGGTCGACCGACTGTCTGCAGGTTTGCTCTCGGGTTTTCTGGGTTGACCTCGAGGTCGACCGCCTTCAGAAACCTGTGTTTCTTTTTAGAGGACGGTCGACCCGAGCCCAACGGCTACTGCCAGCAGGGCGGACGGCCGACCGGACGGGTCGACCGCCAGGCCTGCAGAACCCCAACGGCTCTTTCCTCTTTTTGTATTTCTAAAATCTATTTTTGTAATCTGTTTTGGCAGACTTTTTCTGAGTTTTTGGAGATCTTTTCCAGATCAAATAAGCTTAAAATAAATTAGTTTTAACCTATTTCTCTCCCTATAAATAGAGGAAAATAGGCTCTTGCAAAATACTAAGAAAAATACCTAAGTGTTCAAAGTTTTCAAAAGAGAAGAAAAGTTTTTAAGCTCTCCAATTTCCATTCTTTCTTGAGCTTGTTTTTCAGTTGTGTTGTCTAGCAAAAATCATTCTACAACTGAGTTTTCTCACTACACTTCTTAGAGCCAAAATTCCTACTCAATCTATAAGGAAGTTGTAAAAGAGTGAGAGTTTGTAAGAAGTTTAGTGATCTTGTTGTGATCACTTTGGTTACTTGTGTTCATCTTGTTCTTGTGGAAACACCTCTTCGGTGGAGGTTATTGTAAGTGGTGGAGCTCGGTGCTCGGGTCTTTGGTAGACCGTTGTAAGCGTCCTCGGTGGATAGTAGAAACCCTTCACGGAGGTGAAGGTGGGGAGTAGAGCGGTGGCTCGAACCTCGAAACAAACATCTTGTGTTTGCGATTGCTTTGTGTCCATTTTGCTTTAAATTTCTCTTGCACTCTATTGCCTTCAATTACTTACTTGAGATCTAGTTTTCTTATCTTGTGTTATTGCCTCTAGTTTGTGATACTTGTGATATATTTTGTGTGCATTTCATCATTGCATACTATTCATTCTTTGTTCGATCAATTCTCATACAACAAGGTTGCATTGCGCACCTCTAACCCATTCAAGGGGAATCAGGAGGAAGGAGTTCAGAACCTCTCACGGGGTATTCGGCTCTTAGTCTTATTTTGAGAGATCGTTGCATCATTCATCCATCTTAGTTTTAAAAAGATTATTAGATTAGCAATTACACCTATTCACCCCCCTCTAGGTGTTTTTCAGGTGCGTGGTTGGCTTGAAGAGCCACTTCCCTTGACCGGTTGAGGTTTGACAGGGGATTTTGTCTCTGCTGCCAAGTTATCCTTCCTTTTTGTTTGGATGGATGTGTCTGGCGCACGCCTCGTTGACCTCTCTGGCCTGGGCTTACCTTCTTCCGCTCTGACGCGGGCGACAATCTTCTCAGCCTGTTCACCTTGTTGGACTAATTGCTTCCAGGTGCGGCTTTCAGCAACTCCTATTTGAGTAAGGAGTGAGGTTTGGAGATTGTGGCGGCAGGTTTCCACCAGGGTAACCTGGGTCATACCGCTCGGACATCGGAGTGCTACGTTCCGAAATCTTTCCACGAAAGATTTGACGGACTCTCCCTTTCGCTGTTTAGTAGCCAAAAGGGTGGGCATTGTGACTTCCGAGTCATCTTCGAAGAAGCGCGTTAAGAACAGCTTCTTCAAATCACCCCAGTTCTTGATGGAGCCTTCTGGGAGCTTCATGAACCATTCAAAGGCGAGCCCTTTCAGGGTGCCAATGAATAAGCGCGCCAAGATAGCATCGTTATCTACTACATTCCCTGTTTGGGATTTGAAGTAGTAGATATGTTGGTTGGGTGACCCCTTCCCATCGAATGCTTGGGGGTTGGAGCCTTGAACTTGGAAGGGTATGGAACCAAGTCCCACTCCCGGATAAGGTCGAACCACTCCAGCTTCTTGGAGGCCTTTACGGTTGGTAAGGGCCTCGAGGCGTCGCTCCAATCGACTCATTCTTTTAGAATGAACCTTCTCATGGTCTTGGTCGTCTTTTCCTGGCGATGAGGCTTCAGACGAGCTAGAAGTAGATTGCTCTTTCTTCTTGGAATGTTCGGAAGATGAGCTTTCTCCCTCTTTTCGTTTGCCCTTAGACTTTTTAGGGGGAGATTTCCTCTTGTCTTCGAGCAACTATGCGAGCATCTGCTTGAGAGAGTCGATAGATTCCCGCTGAGCGAGAATCATATCGAGTTGTTCCTTCTGGACCTGGGCTTGCTGCTCCAAGCGCTTAGCAGTCTCCTCAGGAGTGCTCGTCATGTATGTGAAGGCCTCTTTCTCTATTAAAGTTTGAAGCCCGCGACTCTGCAATAGCAGAGTGCGAGTCATTAATCTCAATGCCCCAGGCTAGGGCATTGTAGTTGATCGGGGGAATGGCCCCGTCCGGGTGCGAGTGTGTCGGTACACTCCTTCCGGTTCAGAGTCAGACTCGTCGGAGCTGACTACAGGCTGTTTTCCCCTGCTCCTGCTCGTCATATTTGCAGTGAGCTCTGGATACTTAGTGTCAGAGAAGATCCTCCGCCTGTGAGAGCGTCTTCTTTTGGCTGATGGGGGAATCAGGGTCAGCTGTCTAACTAAAGACTGCTGGTTCACACCTGAACCGCAACGGCACTCAGAGAGCATAGAGATGAGCCGTTGGCAGCAACATGATGAAGTGGTTTGATTAGCACTTCTTTTCTTCGTCAAGTAATCCCTTAGATCCATGGGAAGAGGATCGAAGAGATTAGCCTCGCAACTTCGAGGGCGGGAGGCATCCTTGCGCTGTACAGCTTGAACGCAGGATTCAGAGACGCGGTTCTCGCGTCGCAGCTTTAGGACGCGTGTCTGGCGTCTCTGCTGGGAAGAGACGCGGCTGTCGCGTTGCTGCTTGGTGCGTCGGGGCAGGGACACTTGAGAGAGAGTGGGCTGCTGGGCCCTACGCCTAAGGGCGCGTGCCTCTTGTACTTGACGAGGCGTGCAAGCTTCGCCTTGGCGTCTGGTGAGTAGGGTTTCAGAGGAACTAATTTGGAGAGTCTCGCGTTTGGGCCGCCAAACGCGAACTTCGCGTGCTGGATGCGGCGCAGCCAAGACGCCAGTTTGAACCTTGCGTCCTGCCTCAGTTGGACGATCAAAAGTTCCAACTTGTAGCTGACGCGCACGCCTCCTCTGTCGGCGCTCAGCGTTTCGGTTGCGTCATGGAGGTGGAGAGAAACCAACGACGACCTGGTGCTGAGGGAGAGGGTGAACTGGCTGGACACCAGAGGGCTTGTCTACGCGGGTCTCCTGAGAGACGTTGGCGCGTGTATCTCGTATGGCGCGGTTGGTCGCGACATCCTTTACAGCAGCTGCGCTTGAGGCCACGTGGGTCTCAGAGCGGGTTTCGGGGTAAGTCCCCGTAGAGACCCTGCGGCAGACGCGGATCTTTGGGCTCTTAGAGCCGGAAGAGAAAAACTCTTCATACTTTGCCTGGTCGAACTCGACGACAAGCGATTCGACCATCTTCCCTTATAGAGGACGTCACCTTGCGCCATGATTTTCTCATCAGTAACAAATGTAGCCCCCAGCGGAGTCGCCATCTCTTGTACGCGCACGAAAAAGGAGGATTCGGTTGCAAAATTCTTTTGATTGGATAGAAGATTACAACAGATCAGTATTCCGACTACAAGGGAGGGAGGATGTTGAGTCTTGAATCCTCCCTTTGTTTAAGGCTGGGTTCTTCAAGTGGCGGTGGAGAGTGAATCTTGTTCTCCGTTGACCGGGTGAACGTTGAGATCTTCCGGGGCTCTTCTCTTTGGGTGGTTGACGGAGTAACACAGCTCTGTCGACCAAAACTCTCAAAGAGATTGTCGGCAAAGACTAACTTGAGCACAGCAAGCTAGCTGAAGAGTTGGACTCTCTTTCTCTGTCTCTCCTTTCTAATCGACCGACCCCTTCTCAATAGCAACGGGGCTATTTATAGAGGTTTCAGGGGCGTACGTGCCTCCTAAAAACACTCCATAATGGGGGCTAACTTTCCCCGTTATGTGGGCCGTGATTGACCCTATAACCGGGACGGTTACAACTGAGACGCGGGTGTCAACCCACGCGTCTTGGAGCTGCTGAGACGCGGGTTTCGACCCTCGCGCCTTGGTGCTGCTGAGACGCGGGTTTCGACCCACGCGCCTTGGTGCTGCTGAGACGCGGGTTTCGACCCACGCGCCTTGGTGCGGCTGAGACGCGTCTGTCGAGCCTCACTCCTTGATGCTGAGACGCGGGTTTGAACCCTCGCGCCTTGGTGTTGAGACGCGGCTGTCGACCCTCGCGCCTTGGTGCTGAGACGCGTCGTCGAGCCTCACGCCTTGATGCTGAGACGCGGGTTTGAACCCTCGCGCCTTGGTGTTGAGACGCGGCCAAAATTAGCTTTGCATCTAGAGCTTGGAATTCTGCTTTTCAATGGCTTGTCTCTTAGTGATTTTTAGACAGCCTACAGTGTGCAAACAATATAAGTGTGCAAATGCAAATCTAGATTAGCTAACCAAGATCACACTCCTAGGTGGTTAAACCTAACTTCAGGAGCGTAGGCTCTGATACCAATTGAAAGTATACCTAGAGGGGGGTGAATAGGTGTACGACTAATCTATGATCAACTAATACGGAATTAAAAACTTAATGCAACACACCTAGTGTAACCAACGAGTGTAGCTGAATTCCCGTGAAGGGCTCTGGACTAACTCCTCTGAATTCCTCTAAATAGGAAGCTATTGAAGCTCCCTTGGTTAACACAAATATGGGCACCACAAACAACACAAGCATGTATATGATATGGCAATATGATGCAATGCACAATGTAAGAAAGAGAGAGTTAGAGAAAGTGGATCAAACGCAAATACCAAGATATGTTTCGAGGTTCGAGCACACAGCTCTACGTTCCCGCCTTCACACAGAAGGATTTCTACTAACTCGTCCACACAGGACTTCCCACACAAGGAACCTCCACTGAGGATTTGGACAAATATAATTTGGAGTACACAACTCCTCTCTCCAATACAACCTCTCATAGAGGCAAGGCACAACTCAAATCACCTATACACTTAGAGGGATAGGCACTTAGCCAAACAACAAATCAACCTCTCACTAGAGGGATTAGGCTCAAAGCCACACAACCACAACCCTCACACTTGAGGGATTCAAACACAATCTCCACCTCTCACTAGAGGGAGCCAAACACCACTTCCACAATCACCTCACACTTGAGGGATACCAACTCAATCACCTCTCACTAGAGGGATATCACAAAGATGGAAGGTTTACAACTTGGTGGTCTATCTCAACCACAAACCAAATCTTTCTCACTAAACAATGATCCTATAGATAGGATAGAATGATAAGCTCAAGTGTGAGAAATAAAGAGTTTGAAAATCAAAATCACAAAGAAAAACTCTTGGAAAAACTTCTAGAATTGATATAGAAAATGAAGATAAAAAACAATCCCAAAGACTTTTTTTTTCTTTGAATTTTCTAACCCTTTTAAAACAAATAAAGATCAAATCTTTAGGCTTAAAAACTCTTTTGAAAACTTGTGTTAAAACACTTGTAAAGATGAAAATTTTGCTCTTGAAAATTCTAGTTGAAAAACCAACTCAAATGGGGTATTTATAGCCCATTTGAAAATCTGCTCGTTGGCAGTTGAAAAGGGTCAGTTTGCCTTCCGGTTGACCGGTCGGTCAACCGGCCAACGGTCAAATTTTTGACCGTTGAGCCCTCCGGTCGACCACCCAGTTGACGGAGCCTGGATCCAGAGAGCAACAGCTCTCTGGCCGGTCGACCGACCCGATACAGAGAGCAGAGCTCTCTGCCGGTCGACCGGGGCCATTTCCAGAGAGCAGAGGCTCTCTGGCGGTCGACCGACCCGGTCGACCGGCCCGGTCGACCGGCCCATCAGCCTGGCTGCGTGCACGCTTCTGTGCACGTCGGTCGACCGGCCCGTCGACCGACCACTGCTACGGTCGACCGGTCCGGTCGACCGGCAGTCAGCCAGTCCCTCCTAATTAGGGATTGAAAAACTTGATATTTTGACTTCAAATAAATCCCATAAAACCACATAAATTTCATAAAAATCAGTTCTTGTATTATCTTTGAAATACAAATATGTGTGACAAAGATTCAACACATATTTCAAGCTTTTTGAACCATTTTTGTGAGATAGAAAATTTGCCTAAAATAAAAATCTGTATTTTCCAAAACTTGAATTTTTGAAATGGAAAACCGTTTTATCCAAAACTCATGTAATACAAAAATATGATATTGAAACAACTTTGAAGCATATAGTATTTGGATAGAATCCAATATACATGAAAGATATTATATCTATGTTTTTGACATTAAATCCAAAACTAAGCTTTGTTTAAAAACCAAAACTCCAAACACATGAATAGTGTAAACATATGATAGCCTATTCATGAAAACCAAGATGGTTAAACCGAAAATTAAAATATGAAACTTGTGTGTGTATTGTGAAGTTGAGCATATCACACTATCTTATCTTTACAAAGAGATCTAAACTAAATCTTAACTAAACAAACTGAATCCTTCTTGTAGAACTCTGTCTCCTAGTCGACTCGATCCAAATGCGATCCAACGAGCTTGACTCCAACCGAGTGCTAGATGTGAACTTGACGTTCGAGCTCTTAAATCATCATGTGAAAGCTCCAAACACCTTTGTTGAAGCTAATTGATAGGTAGTGAAAAATGCATAATTGTCATCATATATACCATCGCATTTGCACATTTATTCATATTATAGTGCACATTTATTGATATTTCTTTATTTAATATGTGCAGGCCTCAAATTATCAAGTTAATAAAGAATAAAGCTTAAAGAGCCCAAAAGCCCAGATCCAAGCCCATGTTTGAAGCCCAGATGAAAAAGCGCAAATACAAAGAGTCAAAATGCAAATACAAGGGCTAAAAGTTGCAAATATCAGAGATTAGGGAAGGATAGACTTCTATCCAACTCTAAACACCTGCAGGATGAGGATAAAGGCCAAGATAAGAGGAATTTCGTGGAGAGAGAATTTGAAGAAATCTGGATTAAGGGTAACTTGATTACCAAGTTATCTCGAAAATCTAAATTAAAAGGCCAGGATCACACTTCTAGAAGCAGGAGTCCACATGGACGGACCAGGAGAGGCCACGCGCCAAAGCGCGTGGCCAGCAGCCACTAAACTGCCGCGGAGGCGCGGCAAAGGCCGCGCATCCGCGGCATTATGGATAGAGATGGCTACCATTTTTCGTGGGCAGGATTATCCAGGACTCTTCTACATTCTGCACTATAAATATCAGAGCATGCGCAACAGGGAGGGGCATGCAGAGACGACTAGGGTTTTCTTTAGCTATTTTTCTAAATTTCTGCACAAGTTGTAATTTTTATTTTATGCTCGTTGTGGAGAAAAGGAGACGATTGTGTAACCGGAGATTCAACGAAATAAAGGTCACTCTTTTGTTCTCTTTTAATTTCTGCAACTTTACTTTATTTCTTTTGTGATCTCTCTTTGTTTTAATCTGTGATCTCTTCTTGTTTTCGTTTTTCTTTTCCTTGCAATCTTTCTCATAAAAAAAAATAATAAAAAATAAATAATTTGAAAAGAAAAAAAAATAATGAAGAACTAAATCTCTCTAGTGGTTTGCTGAGACTCTTGAAGCAACCCTAGAGCAGTTAAGCCTAGATCTGATTAAGAACATCAATCGAAACCCTAGGTATTAAAAACAATTTTTCTAGAAGATTAAACAAATACCTAGAAATCCTAATCTAGGTTGCATATTAAAAAGGCTTTTCATTACTTCAACTTAAGAACTAGGACAGCATAAGTTTGAGATTCGTCTTTTATTAGGCTGCACCTAGATGTTAGGATGAACCATAGTTTAGTTTTTAGATTATGTAACTTAGCAAGATCTAGTATTGATTTTTCTTGCTTGAATTATTTGTAATGACCTAGGGTGAATCATATCAATCTTAAGATGAAGATCAAGCTTCTTAACTTGCAATAGGGTTGTGGTAGAAGATCAGCAAACCACGTCTTTAATCTCATATTTTCATCACCGATCTAATCTCTCTTTTTACTTGAAGCATACAGAGGAATCGTGTAAACCCCGACTTAAATAAATCCGGATTATTGCCTAAATGATTTTAATTTAACCGTGTGACAACCATGTGTTAAGCTTAATCCAAATTTTTAGAAAACATTAGAATTATTTGTATATATTTAGGTACATTTAAGTATCCTCATTTTCACATTTTAGTATTATGTAGTGATACATACTTAATAAAGGTATAATACTTGTAAATACAATTACCTAATCATAATATAAATACCTAAATACATTAATTTCCAAAAATATTTAAATTAGGGTGTGTTGGCAAATTTGTGTGCAAATGAAGAGTGAGGTGGGCTTTAACTATGATGCCTTGGAAATTTAAATGAGAGGTGTCAAGTTTAGCAATTTTGGGAAACTATTAAATCCCTATTTAGAAATAAATTATTTCCTAATTTAAACAAACCCTTTTCTTTCTTTCCCAATTTCAACACTCCTTCTTCTCTGTTGACTGTGAACGAAAAGAAACCCAAACCTCCCTTTCTCTCTCCTTTGAAATCAGAATCTCTCACTCTCTCTCCCTCTCTCTTTCTCTCTCGCTCTCTCTCTCACTCCCTTCTCGACGCCAGCAAGGGGAGCGACCGCCGACCGGCCTCGCAGGCGGCGCTGGAGGCACGCGCGGCGACCAAGGCAGCCTCGCGGGCGCGCGGCGACGCGCGGGCGGCACTGGAGAGTGCGCGGCGGCGCGCGGGCGGCTCCGGAGGACGTGCAGGCGGCGCTGGGGAGGAGGAGAAGGGTGATTTCGAGGTGGGTTCCGGGAAATCCGCGATTGGGTCGGATTCAAATTTCTTCGAGCAAAAATTGGGAAAAACAGGTTATTATTGAAGGTAAAACCCTAGAAATCTTCTTAATTTAAGTTATATTTGTATCATTGTTTAATTTAAGATTTTATCGAATTAGGGCTCGATTCGGTGGGTGAATTAGACGGTGTTCTTCGCGTGAGCTTTCAAGCAAGGTGAGTAGACTAAAATCTAAAGTTCATAATTTTGGATAAATTAAGAATTGATAGACAAAATTGGAATTAAATTTGTATGTAAATTGATAGATATAATGAAAAGAAAAAAAAAAGGGTGTCATGTTGTGGATTAAGGAAAAGAAAGAGAAATCATAGCATGTATGAATTAGAGATTATTCTCCCATAAGATGTGTGATACCTAGATTAGTTTCATATTAGTATATTGAGTAAATTGAGATAAATTTCGCATTGGCTATTGACTATATGAATTAAATAAAACGGGAAATGGTTTAGATTGCACATAATGGGAACGGCATGAAGTCTTATGTGTCATATATATGCTTATACCGTTATTTTAACTAGAGACTTTAAGTACGTAATATCGGACTAGGCATTGTAGCATGGAATTGTAAGGGGAATATGTTGATAATATGTATGTAACCGACATGTAAATATTTGGGGTGTTGTGACACTTTCTTTATAAAAGAATAAATTGAGTACATTAAAGGGTTATATATCTACATTAATGTTAACTCCTACAAGTGGATGGCTTGACTACGTTTTGTAGTATATAAAGTATATATGTGAAATCGTATGCTAAATTGAATGTGTTATATATTGTTATATATATTTGGAGGAAGGGGCCGTGTGAGAACCGGCAGGAGGGGGAAGACGGTGAAAATTGTTTTATGTAATATATGTATATATTATTTGGAGGAAGGGGCCGTGTGAGAACCGGTAGGTGGGGGAAGACGGTGATAACTTTATTTTTTATTCGTGTATATTTATATGTTATTTGGAGGAAGGGGCCGAGCGCGAACCGGTAGGAGGGGGAAGACGGTGAAAATCATATTATGTGTATGAATATAATATATGTATATATGTTACTTGGAGGAGGGGCCGAGCAAGAACCGGCAGGAGGGGGAAGACGGTGATAACTATATTCAAATTCTATTATGGGCTAAAGTGTAATAATAATAATAAGCTTTATTAAACTGTTCATGGTAGTTGAGACATCTAACTTAAAAATGGGAGTATGTGATAGCACAGTGGAAACCAACTTAGTAAATTTCTGTATCAACTTAAATCCTATTGGCATACCAAATTAGATTAGTAAATTCTAGATGGTTTACTCACTGAGCTTTCAAGCTCATGTTTATTCATGTTGTAAATTTCAGGTTTGGATAAGGGTAAGAAGCCAATGTAAATCCTAAAATCCTATGGATATGGAGTGATCGACCCCTTTTATGTAGAACTCGTGATTAAATCTACTTCACGTTTTGTTTACTTTTGTAACTGCTGATTATATGTATATGTGGGAACCTGATGCATGAAAAGTAATTTTGGGTGTGGGAATGTATGTATAACTCTGTATGTGGCTATTTGATTATGGACTTGGTAAGTAACTTTGATTTCATGTATGGAAAGACTTGGCCAATGTTATGGTAAGTATAATGTATTGTGGGAAAGGGAGTTGTAACTCCTTTGGTGTTTGATGGGTGAATGCAAGATTTTGTAAGGAGAATTTATTTAATTATGTTGATAAGTAGGCAAATTGTGCCGAAATGTTTTGTTGGAGATGTTATGTCCATTGTGGACTTTATATGTTGTGGTGTATATTGGCATGGTTCATATTATAGGGGAGGTGCTGCCGAAATTTTGAAGAAATATTATTGGATTAGTTCTATATTATAAGATATTACTGGGACCGTTACAGTTGGTACTTCGAGCTCAAGGAACAAATTATGAGGGAAGCTCATTGCACTCCTTACACAGCTCATCCTGGGACAACTAAAATGTATCAAGATCTGCGAACAAATTTTTGGTGGGAGGGGATGAAGGATGACATAGCCCGTTCGTGCAGAAATGCCTAATATGTCAACAAGTTAAAGCAGAACATAAGAAGCCCCCGGGACTGCTAATGCCACTCCAAGTTCCGGAATGGAAATGGAATCATATTACTATGGATTTTGTGTCGGGACTTCCCAAGTCACCTCGTGGACATGATGCTATCTGGGATAGTTGATCGACTCACTAAGTCCGCACATTTCCTACCCGTTCGGTTGGATTACTCAATGGACAGGTTAGCACAAATCTATCTTCAAGAGATAATTAGAATTCATGGAGTGCCTGAAACCATTGTGTCAGACCGAGACCCTCGATTCCAGTCCAGATTCGGATCAGTTTAGCTAAAGCTCTGGGAACCAAGCTTCACCTTAGTACAGCAGCGCAACCCGCAAACTGATGGCAGTCCGAAAGGACTATTCAAATATTAGAGGATATGCTGAGAGCTTGTACATTAGATTTTGGGGGCAATTGGGAGAAGTACCTATCATTAGTGGAGTTCGCATATACAACAGCTATCAGTCCACTATAGGAA